>JAGVSP010002981.1:0-61821 GCA_022494985.1 Micrasema minimum | reverse complement strand
TTAAAAAAAATTGAGACTCTGAATGCAAAAGTTGAATACACGTAAATATCTGATATTTATAAGAATTTTAAAAAAAATCCCAAGGAAAAATTGTGATGAAAAAAAATACAAGTAGTTACATCAACGACGACAGAAACCTTTGGCTCCATATCTGCATTGTTTATAAAGGTAAATATGAAAAAAACTCGAATATAGTGAAATTTATTTATTAGGAAAATCACTAATTCGTTGTTAGAATTTGTAAGCTTGTACAGCTTTTAAAAGAAGCTGCTAAATCCCTAACCAATCCGAGCATTCTGTTACTGTCACAACGGTGGCTACAGGAACACAGCATTTTACCTCTTCAATTTAAAAAAAAAATTGAAATGTTCAAAACACTTATTATCAAAACTTAACAAACGAGCATTCTGATATTTTGTGGGGCGCCAGGATTCACATCCTTAAAGGAGCATCGGCATAATACGGGAGCTGAAAACCCGGCATTTTGCTTTGACCGAGAGTAAACTGGTATTCGAGACAGCATACATTGTGTTAAAGGTTGCTCCAGCAATTCATTCCTAGGTGAATTGCGAGTTCCTTGTGCTCGCTGCCATCTTCAGTTATGTGAACGCCTTAGTATCTGAAACTGTCAGCCCTTTTGATTCTCCGCCCAATGTTGTAAAGGTTAGTCGGGGACTATCCCCTTTACCTAATTTAAAAATAATATTATGTAAAATATCTGCTATCATATTTCTATCGATATTGTACCAACACATTTATAAAAAATACTCGCGTTGAATATTTTTATATTTAAATTATTCAAAGACGATTTCAGTAACAAGCAATAAATAACACATATAACATTATTATAACACGTTGAAAGTATCTTTCCGTGAACATAGTATCGAATTACCCAATACATAATTGACCATTCTTTTTCTATGGAATGAATCGCGTAGTATAATAAAACCACGTGCTCGTTAAAAGAAACTGATAAAAAACTTAAATCAAACGATTTGATCTTGACAAAAGTTTCTGGCGGGTCCAGTTCTTACATAATCCAAATAAACTAGGGTTATGTTAAGCGGAAATATTTAATTATTTTATTTTTATTAAAAAATACTTACTTGCCTGCATTTTTATATGTACTCAAATATTTTCACAGGAGTCAGAAATATTTTGTGTGTTCAAGGATATGTAAAAATGGAGAAAGAAAGGAGAGGCCTATGTCCAACACAGGAAAGAAGATGGCTGAGGAAGAAGCAGGAAATCCTTAGATTGTTCTATCATTCTCGTTGGGCAGTTAATAATAGTGCGTTAGACGACTAATGTTAATCTTTGGAAATAGAAAAATAGTAATGTTATCAGGCTGTAAAAATTACTAGATACAGTTTTTTTACGAAATTTAAATTTAAAATTAGATTCTCTGATACATGCATAAACACGCCAAGTATGATTGAATAATTTACAAATTGTTGTTAACCGTTGTTTTTAATTTGTAAAAATTTGTAAGAACATAATTTCTTACAGGAATAATGTACCCACGCTTAGAGAACTGAGCATTTGTGTTTTTTTTTTCAAATTCCTTCATTTTGAAGTAAATTTAATGATATTTGTAATTTTTGAAGCGTATAAATAATCTTGATTTTTTAAATATTCTAAAGCATTTTTTTCGTAAAATACCATTCTTAAAAATATCGATTCTTTTGGACAACCCTACGTCCCAGTTTAGAATATGCTGGTTTTTTGCTCTTATCGCGTCTTGGGTAATAAGTGTTTTTTGTCCGCGAACAAACTCTTACCGACTGGTTTACTAAGACTTGTGCTAGGCAGCTAGGCTAAAGCACGCCCCGCACTAACAGCCGCTGCACGCTGGTCGTCTCACAGTATTGACGCCCTGACGCGTATTTGTGATCCATACATTGCCTTGATACATTGGTAGCCTATGAAGATTAAAGTGTATGGAAACGACCTAAGAATATACTAAAAATATACGAAATATACGAAAAATAGTAAAAAAATAACTGTTACCTACTTTAAACCCACTTTATGCGGACAGCAGTTTCTTGTGCAGTTTGCAAACTGACCCGTATAAAACGAAAACTGCATGGAATATAGAATGGACGACACGACGCGACGTTTGGCTGACCTGCGCTGCGATTCTGTTAATTTTTTCCAACTACTGCGCATACGATTTTGTACTGAATTCGTATGCGCAGAAGTGTCTTAAACCTTAGTAGAATCGCAGCGCTAACAGTTAATATTTTTAAGTAAATATTGGCATATTGTATGCTTTAAAAACGTAAAAAACAAATAACATATTTGCATTATTAGCTATGTGTACAATTTTCTTGTGCGCAAATATACGATAATAACTTACGATCGCACTCAAAAAATACACAGATTTAGGCAGTCTTTTGACAGTCTGTACAGATTTCTGAAGAAACTGTACAGTTTTCTGTCCCACATAAGTGCGCATAACAAGCCATTAGAATACAATAGCTTTATAGATTAGATTTTGGAAAAAATCGCAAAAAATTTACTGTTCTGGTAACATGCCACTCAGTCACTTTATTTTATATCACTATATTTTTTTGTTTTTTTTAAATGTTAACATTTTTTTTATCCCGCCGAATGAAGCCGGGTAGTGGTTCAAGGTAATTTACAAACCCTAATAACATCTTGTAAGAAACATCGCAAAGCGAAACAGGTTTTATGATTAAAGGAAGAAGAACTTTAACCTCCTGGTGATGATTAATAAGGGTAAGTTTTCTAAGAAACATTAGTTATCCATTTAAAATAATTAGAATCACGAAAGATCGATTAGTTGCAATTGGCGTCCAACGATTTTCTGAAGAGGATAATGAAGTTAAACGTTATTTCGTTGATTGTAGAGTGAATAATGCGATATAATGTGCAAGATAAGTATTCCAATCTTGTTAGAAGCTTAAAGATGTGATGAATTTTATCGTTACAGGAAAAATTACCCGTGATAACCAAGCAACATTGACCGAATAAAAAAACATAGATATTTTGAATGTTAGTGTAGATATTTATTTTATTTTATTTTGTTAGGCAATAACAGACAAAAGGATAAAAATATAATACAAAAAATATATTTTAAAATATGCCTAGGTAGACCAATTGCCCTTTAAAATTGTTCACATCGTGCTTAATTGAGTGACATACTTACAATGATTAAGTAAATGAACGGGTGGTGGCCCAGTGGGTAGCGTCGCGGTCTCTGAGTCCAGAGATCGTCGGTTCGAATCCCCACTTTGACACGACTCGATTCCTATTTTCAAGCACAAGCCGCTTAGGCTTTATTGAAAATAGTATTTACAAATTGAAATATGTGCAAAATATCATAAGATTGCATAGATTTCTTTTTTGATTTAAAAAAAAAAAAAAAATATATATATATATAAATATAAGTAAATAAAATGATTAAGTAAATATAAATATAAGTAAATATAATGCTTAAGTAAATATAAAAGCAAGAGTGATTACACATATCTCAGAACAACCTTTTCTTGAACCCGTCTACGGAGCTTCGAAGATGTCCATACCTTCAGTGCTGTCCCTGTGTATTACGTTGTACTCTCTGCACATACGAGAGAGAGGATTGTAATACCCTGTATTGAGGAAAAGCGCTCAACTCTGAAAATGTCTGGATTACGCAGTCGTAAATTGGCACGCAGACCGATTTCACTTATTAGCGTTGTGTCAAGGTGACTATTTATATAATTTTATGCAAGCAAGTGAGATCGATTACTTTTTCTCCTTTTTTTCTAAACTGTCCAGTTTAAAGAAATGTAATCGATCTTTATAGTTGTGTAATCTGCGACTCGCTCATATTAATATATAATTAATATTACAAGTTTTTTCTAGATACAAGGAAAAATATTTATAATTTCTAAATATCATAAGCTACGTCACACTCCTTCTAGGAAAGTACAATCTATACTATTATTTTTCCTCATCATTCAATAAATGCTATTCTGTATTAAGTCAGGGCATTAAGCTCTTGACGTCACTGAGACCTGTGCAGATCTCGTAGATTCTGATGATTCACCGAGATATTTTTTGCTAATATAAATCATATATTGTCTGGAAAGAGCCAATGAACATATGATGAGTAAAAGCGAGCGAGAAGACGGTACCCTACAAGATGGAAAGACAAAATAAAGGAGCTAAATGATTCAATCAATATTTCTCAGGATCGAGAGGAATAGAGGCGACTGGAGCAGTGTATTCCTGAGAAGTCAGAGGACCACGACGTGACGCTCAGCATTCAACAACACAGCGAAGAAGAAGAATACGATGATTATGTTGTATCATATTTTTACTAAATCGTTTTGCGTATTTGCCATTTAGTGCAATTTGAAATGAATACACGAAAAAAACAATGACAAACGATTCGATATTGGTCTATCATTTCATGAGATAAAATCAAATTATTACATTCATTAATCAGATAAGCAACGGTCCGTCTGGCCGGGCAATTAAGTTTGTTAGAATGGCGAATTTTCCAAATCGCTAATGAATTTCGTCTGTTATCAAACAAATCTTTCGCAATATAAATCAGTCCTGATGACATAAACGGCAGATGAAAAAAAGTTAATTGATTCACCGTTGAATATTCCCTCGCGAGCAGTATAAATTTATTAGTACCTAATTGGTACGAGTACTTGATCCTTGAAAAGTTTGCATAATTACCGTGCCTTTAAATTTATCTACATAAATTAATTTCCTCGCCTACGCTTGTTCCAAAAATCTATATACCTACTCTACTATAGGTACTCTTAAACTGTCAAAGTGTTACTAGTTCACAAACACATTAACTAGTTCATTAGAGACTGATTAATAGCACTCTGTATTTTAAAAAGTACATGCATAAGAACATACGTACACGATTATTTCTCGAAAAGAACGGAAATAAATTCTAAATAAAAATCATTACCTGTCAGCCTTATCGTGAAGTCGTAGTTTTTTAACTACCTATTTTAGACCTATTTTAGTAATTTTTAGTTGCAGTTTACTGTATTTCTCACTTATTTAATTCTGGCATTGTTTATAATGAAGCTCACTATGAGGTTTATGATGTTTATAACTTTTTTCAGAGCAACCGGGCCTAAAAGTTACTATCTAAGTATAAATGGAAGTTTTTTCAAATTTTAGTTGAAATGACCTAGAAAAGTAAAAACTTACAACTTTTTATTTTAATCTAATTGATAAATTAACTATACAATTTTAAACTGATTCGCATATTTTTTCGTTATATCATTTTTCCAATAAAAGTAAACTATATAATTTTTAACCTTTACCTTTGTTGTATATTTAATTAGCATGTTTGTGTAAGAAATTGCTGCGTTTTACAGAGTTAGAGAATAGTAAATTAAACTTCCTAAGTAAGACCTGCAATATATTCCTTCCTACAATCTAATTACGAGTAACATTGGCTTCTCATTAACTTAACTTTAAATTAATTGGGTTTGTGCATTCTGCATAACTAATGCAGTTCTGCAGTATAGAGTGAAGCCAGAAAATTTTGTTCTGTACAAATACTTTGTTTCTAAAATTTACGCAATAAATTATTCACTAGATTACCACATTTTAATTAGCGAAATTACGTATATGTTTATTTGTATATTTATATGAATGATTTCTGCCTCGTAGCATAGTGGTGACACATTTTGGGTAGGCTACATCGACCTTGTATCGACCTGAATATACATGTTGATATATTGGCGATCCTAGGTCTAAAAACATCATCCACCTATGTATGTTGCTTTTGGTATTTAATGAATTTATAATTTCTGTTTCAATACAAAGAGACTTAATAAAAAATGATTGAGTTAAATATTGTTTCGTAGCGCAGTGAAGGCGGATTTGTAAAACAAAATGATTAAAACGTATTGAATAGTGGAAGATGTTTTGGACATATTGAGTTCCTCCCAATGAACGTATGTCTTTTTTTCACTGCAAAACACAAATGGAACATAAATTTTGACAATTCTCTCTTTGTAACATAACATGTCTCTGATTTAAACTTAGAACCTAGACCATGAAGTTGTAAAGGTAACGGTCAAAAATGGCGGCTGTTGGAATAAACTAAACCTTTTAATTTACTTCGCTGGTCGTGATGTGTAATCTTTGATGCAGGGTGGAAGAATTACCACTTATTCCACACACTGGCAATGGGTATATTAATTTTGGAGATAAGTTTCAATATACATTAATATCATTGGTTTTAATACACTTTTGACACGTTTCATTTTATTCGAGGTTTGGAGGATTATTGTCAACTTCTTACTTTCTGACAGCTGATCTAAGAATTTCTGGGAGCGGTGAAATAATGCAGGGAGAGAGGGGTACATTACAAAATGTTTTAATAAAATAAACATTGGCAGCTGACGCTAATACGTCGATAAATAAATTAAATATAGGTATCCCTTCACACAATATTTATTTGTGAAAAAATCCAAAGTTTATGTATGTAAGAGGGCGCTCCGCTCTTTTACGGAGAAGAATTTGATAGGAATCTCTAGAAAAATAGTAGATTATTTTCTAAATTCTAAGTTATTTGTTCTTGGTGGAGTTTTAAGGGTCCACCTTTCTAAAGGCACACAAAGTTTCAGGACGTGTTCGGACTTGATTATATTCACTACGTGCAGGATGACACGTGATTGTTTTAAAAACGAACCAAAAATTTCATTTCAGGGGAGTTCAATAAGTAGGAACCGACGATTTCCTGAAGAAAAAAAGTTTTTTGTTAAAACAATAAATAAAAAAGTGATCTTATTTCACTACATTTTATACACGGTATCGATTACTTTCGTATTAAAGTAATGTTCATAGACTATTACTATAATCATCGAATGAAAAAACACTCTAGGCATCATACTTCCTTTTTACGTACATACATCATTTAGTAGCCGGGCTTCATTGACCTTGGAACAATTTACCATGAGATGTGAAAGATGCACCCTCTCTATTTGTTTTAAGACGTCTGAAGCATTAATACTTTAAACCTTTAAAACATCCTTTATTCATCCTCTTTCCTCCCCCTTTCCTTCCTTCCTCTATTTCTTTCTCCGATGTCATAATTTAGTGTATTTTAAACTGCACATAAATTTGTTGTGTATTGTGTACTTTTATTTTTAATTGAACATTTATTTATGCACTGACGAGTTGCAGTAGGCAACTTAGTAGGTCATGTATTGTTTGTTTTAATGTTTATATTTGAAATAAATAATATTTAAAAAAAATATATTTAAAAAAAAATTTATAACGTAATGTAATTTAAGCTTTATCTCCCCACCAATACTCGATACAATAAATGCTTATCACTAAAATAACTAAGAATTGGTTGTTAGATATTGCTTAAAAGCAATAAGCCTGCCCTTGTGAAGTTTTATTAATCAATAATAATGTTTTGTGGACATCAAAATATATATATATATTTTTTTAAAATTAATAACTGTAATTTTTATGATTTGTGATCAAAATCTAAGCATAAATCAAGAGGTGCTCTGTTTACATCCGCTCTGTGCAATCCAGTTTCCTGAAAAGTATCAGACATTCTCCGCCACTTCGGTGGTTCTCAGGGACGCGGGATTGACATGGGAAGAGGCAAGAGTGTTGGCTGACGACCGACGTAACCCCTTGGAGGTGTCTGGTGATGTCCATACGTGGATAGGATGTGATGAACGAGTGGTAATCGCATCACGAAATCTTGAATCGAAGACCTTGCATCAAAATGGAGGCAGGTTCAAATTTCAAAAGTTGTGGTTAAGAAGAAAATAGTCATTTAAAATAAATGTTGTTCGATTTGCCTGTAACTTATGTGTCTGTAACTTATTTGCTGTCTTATGACTTAATCATTTTAGCACATTTTCAAGTAAATAATGAATTATTATTATTGAAAATATTAGAAAAGAAGAGTAATGTATTAACTTTGAATCTGCCAATGTTTTGTTGCAAGGTCTTCAATTTTGATTGCCACTATGCAAAAATAATCAAAATTTCGAATGTCACTAAGCAAACTTACATAAACAGCACAATACTGTAGCGTTTAGTAATTTTTGACCCTATCAATGTTGTGTAGTTTCTTGAAAATGTTCAAAAAATATATTTGAAATATTAGAAACGAAAATGACGTGTATTATTCCCGAAATCTCTTTTAAAATCATTCCCTTTTCTATCTCAAAGCGTCAAGTCTAGGTGAAGATATGCGTAGGTAGGGAATGTGATCTAACTGCAATAGATTATGTATGTAGATTGTATGGAGATAATGTTTGCTAAATACATAATGCCTCATTGTACTTCTCCCACGCACAGAGAAAGTTGGAGGAAGGACGTTCCTATTAACATGGCGCGTCTCGCCAGCGATCCCTCTGATCTAGTGACAGCTGTTTCGTAACATCCCACTTATACCGACCGGGTATGCGTAAACCATGCTTAGGGCGCGTATCCACGGATATCAGACAAACATGATCCATGACACCTGTAATGTAATGAATACTGGTCTATACTAATACTACCCAATGGTGCATAGGATACTGCAGCTTGTATTGACACACAAGTGCAGTGAATCTTGATAATTTGTTACATGAAGCAAGATGATCAGTCTTAAGCCCACTTTATATGGGCGCAGTTTACTACACAGTTTTCTGTGCAGTCTGAAAACGGTCCCGTATAAAGCTAAAACTGCATGAAAAACTGTGTGCTAGTGTCAGATTTAAGCTGACATGACAGTCAATGTTTTTTATGTAAACGTTTAAGTAGACATTGGTTTATTGTATGCTTTTAAATACGTAAAAAACCAATAACACATTTACATTATTAGCTAAATATACAATTTCCTGAGAGCAAACATACGATATAAACTTACAATCGCGTTTCAAAAATACACATATTTAGCGTGTCCTTTTGACAGAAGTTTGACAGACTGCACAGTTTTCTGAACAAGAAACTGTGTAGTTTTCTGAACAAGTAACTGCCCCATATAAAGCGGACTGGTTTGGCCATCATTGATACTCTCTGGTATAGGTAGTTCGAATTTCCTCTCCAAAATGTATCGCCTACCTTCACCCAATCCATTCCGTTTTGTCACCTGTTATCCAACAAAATTCAGTCTCGAATATTCGCTCAGCGCAGCAACGTTACTCTACCTCGCAACATCCGTCCTTCTCGTGATCCTGATCTTTCTTCGTTCTATCCACCCTCGTTATACCCTCGTGATACTCGTCATCCATCTCCAAGATTCCCAGACTCCAATTCCCGAATCCCTCGACCAATAGTGAGTAAAGTGTGCTGTGCCCCTCGTTTGTGTCCCGCCGCGCCAGTCCGACGTGGTGTTCCAGGGTATTCCAGGATACTTCGCCCTTCCTGGTGGTCCTTCATCTTCATATCCCGCCCTTGAGTCCAGCTCTGGTAAGTCCTCTTCCATTTTCCGATCCTCGTTCGGACGAAATTACCAGAGAGTCTCATCGTGGCGGAAACCATTGGTCCTAATCGTACCGGATTTAAAGAACCCCTCGTTTTTCGAATTGTTATAAACCCGTTTAAAAATTTAAAATTCCATCAACAAAAATAAAATCAAGTTGATTATGATAATTATATTTGTATTTATAGTATGTATATTATAATATTGACGCGTTAACATATTTATATTTGTGTTAATTCTTTCACAAATTAAATTATTGTTACAATTTGTTCACTTCACCTTCAATTCATAACTAGTTTATTTACTACACTGAAATTCGTTTGTCCGTATTTATAATAGTTTATTGACCTCGTATATTATATTACATAGCTTTAATTTAACTCGAATCAATTTACTGCGTTATAAATATTTACACTTTATCGGTTTTTAAGATGGCGAACAAAAAATGTAGGAGACAAAAAGTTAAAAAATGCTAAATGCAAAATTAGCCAGTATTTACGAATTGATTAATAATGTCTTTAATTTGAGTAAAGATTTATCAACTAGAGAAAAAATTAGTGATTTCCTCATTAGGACTGAAACATTAGACCAAAATAGACGCGAATTTCTAGAACTTTGGATTTACAAATCGAATTACAAATCGCAATGGACCCCCCAGTAGTATGAAGTGGATTTTCGTTACAGGCAGTCCTTTGACGAATTATTATGTTTTATCCAGTACCGCGAAAGAAACGTCCGCGATCAAATAAATGATTCTAAACCGCCTGCGCCAGCAGAACAAATTCGACAACCGAAATTGAGAGCTATAGAGTTAATTTCTTTTGACGGTCAGATAAAGAACTGGAGGTTATTCTATCAAAATTTCAATTCCTTAGTGCATCTTAATTCTGATTTACAAATTATGAAAAAGTTCAGTACTTAATCGGCTGTCTGACTGGGAAAGCTCTGTAAAATATTATATGGGATTAGCGCATCTTCGGAAAATTACGATCTTATTTACGAATCACTAAAAGAAAAATATGAAGATAAACGCGAATTAGCTACTACATACTTAAATCAGATATTTTTCAATTTGAACCGATTAAAGTTTCTTCAGTTTCTTCCTTAGATGATTTCTTGCAATATATTCGTCGGTTCCACTATGGCATTAGAGCAGCTCGATATCCCAGATCTGTACGATTTTATGTTGTTGAATATCGCATTAAAAACTTTAGATATCGGCTCTGTAAGATTATTCGAACAAAATTACAGAGATTCTTCTATCCCAAAATTCTCAAATCTCGTTGAATTTGTAAAAGAACAGTCGAAAATATTGTCTCGTGTCGAATGTATAGAATCGCTAAAAAGTAAACGTTTGCAGACATTTTATTGTTAATTCTGATGACACTTCGGTCAATCAGTCGCGTAAATATAACTGTCCTCTGTGCGATGGTCGCCACACATTGTATAAATGCAGCAAGTATGCAAATCTTAGCGCCGAAGATAGGAAACGCGTTGTAATAGAAAATCATTTGTGTTTGAATTGTATGGGAAGTCATTCTAAGCTTCACTGTAAATCAATCAATAAATGTGCGATATGTGGTTACTCTCACCACACTTCATTACATGTCGTGGATTATTTTAGTACGCCCGAAAAAGCAAAACCTATTCGAAATGTAAACGAACTCGAAAATTTACCTTCGACTTCATCAATTTCAAATGATGTCAGTCTTATCGCATCGTCATGGAATCCCACCTCGCAGATAATTTAGCATATTACCTACAGCACTCGTTGTAGTTACTAATGATAACGGGCAGAAAAATCACGGCAGATTTCTAGTTGACTCATGTTCAATGATCAATATTGTGACTGAGAAGTTTTTGTAAAAGAGCAAAAATAAACATTCAAATCTCAGAATCGGTAATTCAAGGAATATCGAGATGTAGCAAATCAGCCATTGGCTCTACAAAATTTTCCCTCACATCTCGTATTGATTCAAAGCTCGTTTACGACGTTAATGCGTTAGTTATTAAAAAGGTAACGGACAAATTACCAAGCTTTTCTCTAACTCGAGAAAACTTTCCGCATTTGAATAATGTAAACTTGGCCGATCCATATTTCCATGAATCTCAAGAAAATTGACGGGATAATAGGTGTTGAACTTTTCGGTTCTCTAGTTCGTGCAGGAAAAATCTCGAATCTTGAAGGAGATCTCGTAGCAATAGATACAGTACTCGGGTATATTGTAATGGGGAAAACTCGCCTTCCCGCCCTAAAAGATGCTCGGGATTTTAATTTTCGCGATCGTAAGAATGATAAAAACAACAATTTAAACGTTCCTTTTAAATTCTTATCTGGAAAATTGCCGAATAATATTTTGCGTATCGATCAAAATTCTACAGAAAATTTACCAACCCGTCCTACCAACGGTAATGAGCGCGCCTCACATTGTTTTTATCCCTCCTTTCGCAACAACCCTTAAATATCTAAATATCGTTTCTTTAAATTTATTTCGTCATCGTTTCTTTGCTTTCGTTACCATTTCTTTAAAATCGTTATTTCTTCATTATTACGCTACTATCCCTCAAATTTAAAATCGTTTTCAACCGCGAAGTGTTTTGAAGTCGAAGACTTCAAGGCGGGTAGCTATGGTTTGGCCATCATTGATACTCTCTGGTATAGGTAGTTCGAATTCCTCTCCAAAATGTATCGCCTACCTTCACCCAATCCATTCCGTTTTGTCACCTGTTATCCAACAAAATTCAGTCTCGAATATTCGCTCAGCGCAGCAACGTTACTCTACCTCGCAACATCCGTCCTTCTCGTGATCCTGATCTTTCTTCGTTCTATCCACCCTCGTTATACCCTCGTGATACTCGTCATCCATCTCCAAGATTCCCAGACTCCAATTCCCGAATCCCCTCGACCAATAGTGAGTAAAGTGTGCTGTGCCCTCGTTTGTGACCCGCCGCGCCAGTTCGACGTGGTGTTCCAGGGTATTTCCAGGATACTTCGCCCTTCCTGGTGGTCCTTCATCTTCATATCCCGCCCTTGAGTCCAGCTCTGGTAAGTCCTCTTCCATTTTCCGATCCTCGTTCGACGAAATTACCAGAGAGTCTCATCGTGGCGGATCCACGGACTTTACGCATCAGCGCCAGTCCTAGGTATCACATATGAAATATTTTAATATGAAAAACACATAGTATTATTTAAATATGTATTTATTTGTTTACACACCTCGTGCAATTTGATCATACACGACGGTGGAAAGGAAAAAGTAATTAAGCGACATAACATGGGCAAAGGAAAATTTTATCAAGATACATGATATTACCCCCGTCGCTTGGTATCATTTTCCCTTGCACACATTGCGGGTCGCTTAGTAACCTTTTTCTTATATTTACACAAAATTATTTACAGTCAATTATTTAAAGACAAGAAAAAAATTGCAACGACAAACAGTAACGATTTGAGACTTAACGTTAAGGCTGAACCTGAGACCAGGCTTACAAATTTTGATGTTTTTAAAATGGTGTTTCGGATTTATTGATAGTCACAGTCACAAAGCCTCACATACATATAAATTATCTAAATAAATAATTAAATAACCATATCCCAACTGACAATATTTTGACATCTGACTAATTTGTTTCCGTTGTGTGCATATTTTTATCTGACTAAAATGTCCTTCATCCGAATTCGGATAGTTCCGCGGACAAACTGTGTAAGGTTCTCCGCTAAAGCTCACTACAGATCAACACGATAATTGCGGGCGGCACCAGCACCGATTTGCATACAATTGGCGGGAAACAGCGATCGACCTTTAAGTCTAGAACCTTCACGAACTCCCTTAAGGAGAATGGACGTAAACACTTAACATAGCAAAAAGGTAAGCTTTACTAAAGGTAAGTCTCATCTAACTCATACTGTTGCCAAAGGCGTTTTGGTGAGTGGGTATCCCTTGTATAGTTTGTGTCGGCTATTTGGTGGAGAGATAATGTACTTCAAAGGCTACCCACTGATCCCAAAATTATCGTTATTTTGTGGTATTTATTATGTTCGCCTCGTTAGCATAGTGGTAGCGCATTCTGCCGAGCATGAGGTCGCGGGTTCGATTCCCGTAGGGTGCCAACATGAAATATTTATTTACGTGTGATTTTCATATTAATATTTCATGAGTTTTGAGAATAGGTGTCTTAGAAGAATTTTAGGTGTGCGGTGGTTTGACTTTGTAAGAAACACAGAGGTGAGGCAACGGACACAGCAACCCTTAATATCTACTGTCATCCGGCGAAGGCGTTTCGGCTGGCTAGGCCATATGCTACGTATGCCTCCGATAGCATTAACCATGCTTGCCTATTTTACAAGGCATCAGGTTCTCGGCGTCCACTGTTGACAATTCGTCGGCAGTTTGCGTCAGAGCTGCGGGACGTGGACTAGACTTGGGAGGACGCACGGGAGCTGGCGGCCGATCGCTTGGCCTGGAGGCAGTTTGTGGATTCCATATGCTCCAAATAGGGAGCGGATATGGTATGATGATGATGATACCTAATCGTTTAGATCCCAATATTTAAAGAATGTTAAAGAAATGTTATCATGCAACTATGTACGCATTTGTAATTTTAGTAAATAGTATTTTTAAACTAATCAAATTATTCTGATTTGGGAGCCCTAGTTTTGAAAGAAAAATAACATCAATCTCCATACTTTGTATAATGTACAATGTAGTTTATTGCATTTTGTATGCAAAATCGTAGGTAGATGGCGCCAATCAGTGCTTCTGATGTACTCAACTTAAAGACATAATAATTATTTATCTCTGACACCAATAATTGGAGTATTAAAAAGTATGTGTACTACTAAATGGATTGTGGGCTGTTTTTAAATAGATTTCAAGCTTAACCCTTTACTACCAGCGTTATTTTTTAAATGGTTTTAATAAGACGAAGGATTTTTTTATTTTTTATCTCAGTTGAAATACAAACAAAACAAAAACTCGAAACTACCATCATATTTGGAGTCAAATGTGTAATATGACTTTTTATTTGAGCTTTGAAAAATTTTTTTTTCTTTCTCATAAAAGCTTTTATAAAATATGGCAGATTAAGTAAAATTGCCCAAATCCTTATTCAAATGAGTTTTTTTAAAGTTGTGTTATATTCATGGATAGTGTCTATTAATTTGACAAAATATAAATTATATTTGATTACAATTTGCAAAAAATTATCGAAAAAAAAAAATCATCTTCGTAATCCATTTTCTCGAAAACTATGGGTCGAATTAAAAAAAATATCTACAAAACCGACTCCAAATATGACGTAGATTCACTGGTTTCCCGCTTGTACATTGAGTTTTGTTACATCATGTTTGAGTGTTGAGATTTGTAATGGATCAATTAATTTCTTGTGTTAGAAATTATTATTTTCTGTAGAATTTACATTCTGGAATTATATTTATATGTCTTTTGGTACAAGGAAATTAATAATATTACAGTATTATTGCATACATTATGCATATTCAGTTATAAAGATATTTTTTGCCATTTTTACGATTACGACTGTGTAAGTAAACAATATCCTAGCATGAAATATGATAACAAAATAAATATGCTGTCAATTACAGCAGGTATGCAAAATTCTGTAAGCATGATGTGTTTAATTTCCCACATTAATACTATTGTATATAAGTGGGGAAGTCAGAAAGTCGTCTTTTGTCGACTTTTACACAATTTTTTCTTAATTTAATACGATTGTTAGAAGTGATTTTGTTTATAGTTTTAGGGTTCTATTACATCGTATCGTGTTTCCCACGATGAGACGCGAAACTCCAGTGGGTGATTAATCATGATATTCTGAGAATAAAATCTTAATAAATTTTTCAAAAAACTCAATTCTAATTTCTTAAAAAAATATTAAAATTATGAATAAAAATTTTGAATAAAATCGCTAAAAATGTTAATACCGTCATTTTTGAACTGGCTCACACCTACCACGTGACCTGCACCACATAAGCGCGAAAGAATCACATATTTTTGAATACTTAAACTAAAGATTCAGATATGTGAATTCGAATTTTTGAATGTCCGTACAAGGCGTTCCAGAGCGGACCCCCACTCCTCCCCGCCCCACCCCCCCGCCGCCGCTAGCACTTCAAACAGAAGCCAGTATTACACTCGTCGCTTTTTATGAATACTTTTTTAAAAATTAATTATTGGAAATTGCCCGGTTCCTTATAACTTTTATAAGGATTTTTTTTCTCAGAATACCAACGAACAATCACCCATCAGGAGTTTTCCGCGGTCTAATCGATGGGTACACGGTGTATTAATAGATACGCAGGACTTTTGTAGGAATATAGGAATAATACTATTTATCTTAAAAACCAATAATTCATTACTTATCATTAATATTTATGTTTATTCTATTTTACTATAAGGAAAAAACTGAAGTATTCTCTATTTATAGCGTATTGTCATAACACTTCCCTGAAATTTTAAATGAATCGTTAATTCTGATGACAATAAATATTTCGAAATAACAATTTGAGTTAACATTTTTCTATAAATAAACATCATACATAATTGTATATTTTACTACTGTAAGAACATTAGGTTAACATTCATTCTACGGATGATTCTATTAGTGTTTTTTAAACCGGAATATCAAGGTAATTATTTGAATGCCTTTTCACTTATGCAATATTACCAATATAAAAAAAATATTTATAGAAACGTGATTCCGTAGTTTAATTGATCTGATAAAATTTGGTCATTTTTTATTTTTGTCGTGTGACATTTTGAAAAGAATAAATGTATTACACAATTAAGTTTACTGATGGAATATTGACTTTATATGATACCAAATTAAAATACGATGGCGAAAATACAATACTGGGATTAAAGAAAAACGTTAGGCTAGTTTAAAATAATTTTGTATTGAAAATAGTACATTGTGTTTACTCGAAATGGTGTAAATTTTGCTGATTTGCGTCTTTTTTTCCGTGGGGGACGTGGCTTAATCTAAGTGTATGAATATGCTTTCATAAAGAAATGTACGTTTTCCATTTTAGTATTTAAATGAAATGTTTCTTGTTCGTGATTTCGTAACGTTGTTATTGAATATAGAGAAAGTTTTCATCATTATCTAGTTAATTAGGAAGAATTATTGTAGTTTTTTAAAATTTAGTAAATTTGCTTCATCGTGCCATATCTGCTCCCTATGTGGCAACACTTACGGAATCCATAAAAAGGCCTCTAATGCTATGCGATCGATCTCGACCCTGCCCTGTTGCGTTCTGAATTCGTAGTTCTGTCGTACAGTTTAGATGTAATTGCATAAAATTGACGCAATTGTTGTGGCGGCCGTCATATTGACACGTCATGAGCAGACAATTCGCCGTCCGCCTTGTCGATAAACGTACGAATTTCGTTCAAAGTCACCAGGTGAAATAACTTTGGAATCCCTTCGTCATCGCACGCGGTCTTAGGGAGCAGAATTAACGCCATTATTTGAAGTTAAAAATCATCGTTTTATTTGCCCTAATTAGTTTGGTAGAATCATTATATTCCAAATGTTAGCTTCTGTAGTTTAGTTCTTTTAGTGTATAATCCATTGTTTAGAAACGTAAGGTACCTTGTTTTTACTTTCTCTCTCTGTGACCGACACCTAACTGTAGTATTTCTCACAATTAGGCCAACATACTAGGTCCACATAAATTGTTATCTTTAATATATATTTCCTCTATGTACAAGTGAAAGAGAGTCTCCCAGATTAGCTATGGGTTTGTCATCCCCCTTCAGTTCTGTCGTGAATGACGCTGGAATCCTGATGCCTTATAGAGTAGGAAAACATCGTTATTGCTCAATATAAAGAAAAATAATTAGTTTTGTATGTGAATATTTTACAATCATTCAAAGAAAAAATTCAATACCTGACTGTAAACAGGCAAACTCAAAATGTTTTATTTATATAGTATATAACGTAGGTACTGAAAACATTTAATTTTTTTTTAAAATGTACATATATGTACCTACAATAATAAGAAAATATAATTGTTCTCACTGTGTGACTGTAAACTATCAATACATGTTCTTACAATATGCAAATGTTTATATTGAAAATTTATGGCGTTAATCGAGTCATGACTAATTCAATAGTCCAATGCTGGTGTGCAGATTACTTTACGCGATACATAGGGCCAAATTTTTAAATAATTACATTGAGATCGTTTACAATATCTATGGCCTGGAACTAATGGATGGAAATTAGTTGCAAAATTGCGATTGCACCAAACTTACATTGTATCACAGTTTGGTGCTGGAGGGAATTAAAAAGAAAAAAGATGTAATTATTTAAACGAAATGTTTTAGGTAGGTTACCTACAACAAATGCTTATCTTAAACTCGGTGGAGCTGAGGGGATGCGGGCCTGTCTGGGAGGATATCGAGAGTCTGGATGGTCTCCGGAAGTATCTAGTGATTTCTAATATGCTCCAATTGGACAAACGTAGTTATAAGGAAGTGAGAAGACACAATTATTGTAGAATTTATTTTAAGATTGTTGTTTTAATTGGGAGTTATTTTATTTGACGCGTAAGGTTACTGCATTTTTATGGTGTGCACATTTTATATTGATTTTATTCACAATTTTAATATGTACCTGATTTTCATGGGGTTGGCAATCCGTTTAATAACTTAAAATGGAAAAGAAAAATTCTAAGTTTAATATCATATTTGAATAATTTCGAAAGAACCTGTGACCAGGCTACCTTGGATTAGTGATTATAACTAGTACATAGGAAAAACAGTAAATATACACGAGATTTTTTATTTTTTTTGTTTTTGTCGGTCGAAGCTGGTCGATATCTAAATCTTTAATTTTGAAAAATTATTATTGCTCTAATGCTAAATTTCTGTGAGAAATCCGAGGACTACGATTGAATGGAGGAACAGCCGCTGGCGGCCGACCACGATTCTTCTTAACTGGTAAAGCTCAAGGCTGGCAGTTGACAGGTGTAAGGGAGAGCGAGATTAGCTGTCAAGAGTCAGGAAGTGCAACCCTTCGCAAACCTAGTGTAAGGATTACTGAAACCCTTTGGGACATTTCAACACTATAATTAATTATTGTTTGTTTTTGCAATTACCATTTTGGTACATCGTTTATATTATATAACATGTTAAATTACATTACTCAAACATTTTTTGTACAATAATTTTACTAACTTGCAACTTGTTTAATATTTGTGCTGCAGTCCAAAATAGTTTAAAAAATCGTAATGGGGAATTATGTTATGTAGATATCATACTATAGTTACCAAATGAATGCACAATGCCCTTGATGTGTATTTCTACAAGGATAACAGGCGATTTTCATCTCGTCCTTTTATTATTTTTATGATAAAACTATTTTTCGCATTCATGTTATGAAAGGATTGGGAGTAATTACGAAACATAGAACATTCACATTTTTTGGCAAATTTGATTAATGGCTGATGAATTACTTCATATGTAATTATTAATACAAAAAAAGTTACCCTTTTTTTACAATGCATCTGTACTTCACAATTTATATTATTAGTTACAGGTAGTGCTTAACAGGTAATTATTAATACTCACTCAGATTTTGTTTTGGAAATATTTTAAAACAGTCCACAAAATTTACTTAGGTCTAAGGAAGTAAAGAGAATAATTAATTTAGATGGCACTCTGGTGTATAATACTAATATAAGAACCCTAAAATGTTATTTTTATTATTAAATTATGTAATAATATAATACATATTTTAGATTCATAATATATAAACAAAACAAACATCAGGGTCCATTTCCACATAAATGTATAGGACGATAGTGCCACTACTAATAGATACTTGTTTATATAATTTATGTACGTACAATAAACCATTTGATTCTCTAGTTCTCAAGTTAAAATGGCAATAAAAGTTAAATTATTATTGTTGAGTAAATTCTTACGAAATGGCTATACTTTACTATTTCTTGCATAAGAGCGGTGGTACTAATAGTCTACCATTATTATTTCGCATCGATCCAAGCGACCTGTCAGTCATATAAGACCTTTTCCATTAAAATGGCTTCAAGGTTAACATTCGGATGCTGATTCACGGCTCATAAAGGTTGATCACTCATCTATGCATGATGAACAAAAAGAGTTTTCCTTTTTTTGGAAACTATAGGGACTATAAACGCTTCGTTTTGTTATTTTCGTGGATGCCATCATAAAAATAAAACGAATCTTTTTTCATTAATATTTCAAATGTAGAAACTTGAACTGGCACTGAAGCAAAAGAGTAGTGTAAGTATGTTAAACAAAAATGTAATTTATACTTACATATATTATTACGCTGCGTATTATTCTAGACTTTCAGTCTTGTCTGTTTTTAATGTTGATTCAGGATATAACAGAAATGCTGAAATAACGATGTCTAGATTAATTAATTATTAGGCATCCTTATAGTTAAATGGCATATTAAGGATGCCAAAACTTTCTACTTTCTAAGTCTTAAACACTCAGTTGCCTTATCTGCACCCAAAGGTGCATTTTAGCACTGCATTGGATTCAACAAATGCAGTGACATCTTGATCTTTATGCGTTAACGATGATGGCAAGATGGATCAGTCTTCACGCTAGCAAAAAAATATGCATATAAATGCTGTCCATAAATCAGCGAATTACTTCTAACTATCACATTTAAGCTTGACCTATACACGGCCACCGTTTCCCCGAAGGCATAAGAATTAGATGACTGATAGAACGCCATACCTACTCTATCTGGCTGACGTACCGTTCTTTCTCCACATTCATAAACTCTTTTCATGCCGGCCGTCGATTATCCGACTCGTTTTTTATTAATTACTTCAGTAATATTAATAGTTTGTTTTAATGAATTTCTGAGTATGTTATTGATATTTGATATTTAAGAATTTTATGCGAGAAAATGATATAGTGTAGATATTGTATCTTCGGCTCTATTGAATTAATCCGGAAATGATAGGATAAAAATCGTTAGGAAAAAAAAATTATTGCAATGTAAATAATCTATTAGTCTATGTTAAATGTTAAATATACTAAATAAATATTAATTTAAAAAATTAAATATGCTAAAAATTCAATATTATAAGGGGGTTACAGCATTTTTTTTTTTGGTAGGTATGCTTAACCCGAATCATTTGTATGCAGTTTATAATCTAGTTTCCTACTATTTATGTAACCGATAAAAATTTGCCATTAACGTGGGTTTTCAAGAAGAAGCATTAAGTTTCCTCCCACATCATTGTGATTTACGAAATGATTGCATAGTTTTTCGATAACCTGTTAATAAAACGCTAGTTACATAGTACCTACAACATTATTTTCATTGTTTTTTTCAAAAATTTTAATACCTACCAGAATGTTTCCCAATGACATTTAAATGTGTACCTATACAAAAATAAATAAAGTTAATATTTTGAGGAATTGGCTAAGAGATAAAAATAAATAAAAATGATCAAAATAATAAGACGATGCAATGCACTCTTTTTGTCAATATATATAAAAAGAATAAAAAAACAATTTCTCTAGTTCTACATTCGAGGGAGAAAATCAAGAACTACGATTACACTAGTATGGAGAAACTGCCGCGATCACGATGAAATCTGAATCTCATTCCTTACTGGTAGTAAGCTTATTGCATGCTCAACAGGCAGCCTAGTCCAGGTCCTGCATAATACAATGACAATAAAACTAGCACATCGCCAATACCTCGTGATTTGTCGGCCGTAAAGGTGGACTGTTTGTATCGCTTATCTTCCAGCTTCCCGCTGCACTGAATAGGTTTGGTCGTATCGTATTACCTCCTGCGCGCGGATGCGAACCGCGTTCCTTGAACTCGCCGTGAAATTGCCAACACTAAACGCTTTCGATCAGAAAAGAAAGAGACCTTGTCCACGCGGTGCTAAAACATCCATCTACATTGCATTCATTTTGTAATAATCCAAAATCAACTAAAGAAAAAACAACGTTTTTTGCACATCAAGTCTACTTAAGTATACCACCCTGTTGCACTACCAACGAATTTTTTAAGCACATTTCTTCAAGGGTTATACTGCATGTACACGAGGAATGTGTTTATGTATCCGTAGTCGTCAATTTATCCAGAAAACTAATAAAACCGCCAATTTATCGAAAAAACTAATAATGTTGAAATTAGTGCAGAATGCAAGGCTGAGATAAGCATTATCGACAAAATTAAGGAAGGTCTTTTTACGGTGGTTCGGTCATGTAGTGCGAATGGATGATGAAAGAACGGCCAAAACAATATATGATGCGACTGTGCCTGGATATAGAAGTCGAGGAAGGCCGAGAAAGACATGGCATGATCAAGTAAAACAAGTGCTTGAAAGTGGGCATGTAAGAAGTTGGAATAATCGACGTGCGTGCATGAGAAGATGTATGAATGTGGAGGAAGCAAGAGAAGTATGCCAGGACAGAGTGGTGTGGCGTTCTATCCTCTCTGCCTACCACCTCGGGGAAATGGCGTAATAGTTAGTTAGTTAGTTGGTCTAATAAAACCACGCACTTTTCTTCGAGTTTATCTAAGCATTCAAAATTTTCAAATTGGATGTTGGATGATTACATAAAATATGGTTTCATGTGTATTATTTATTTATAACGCCATAGAAGGCGGTAAAGTGACGTCGAAAGACCGAAAACAAGATGGTCTGACGTCATAAAGAACATCGCAAGATAGTATCAGGGGCGCACGATCAAGGATAGGAACGAATGGAGACGAAATGCATACATTTACGAAAATGGCTGAGGAAAAAGAAGAAAAAGAACGCCATATTGGCTTTCTTTTCCACAGAAAAGTTTTGTAATAACAAGTCAGACAAATTTATTTAATTCGACCGTCAAAAATCACATTGAATGTGGTTTTCGGGACCTTCATAAAGGTCACGGGTAAAAATTTATAGCCAGGTTAATGTATCCATAACATTATTCGATGAATAAGGAATGAAGACTGTATAAATTA
This sequence comes from Micrasema minimum, assembly GCA_022494985.1. Classification (NCBI taxonomy): domain Eukaryota; kingdom Metazoa; phylum Arthropoda; class Insecta; order Trichoptera; family Brachycentridae; genus Micrasema; species Micrasema minimum. The sequence goes on along the minus strand of JAGVSP010002981.1, from coordinate 39,386 downwards.
ATTGATTAAAGGCATAACACGAGCTTTTACGTTTAATGGTTTTCCGGAACTAATTGCAAGGAAATAAAAACAATATTAACATCTGTAACATTTATAATTTTTTCACATTCAAAGAGATAAAAAATAAATATTTCTATTGATGTGGAATATTGAATATCATTTTATGGTTTTACTTATTTATCATCTCTTGTACAACCCATTATTATATTATAAATATGTAATGTATTCAATTAAGCTACATAAAAATACCTAAATAAAATTGTTCACCGGTTATGTATGGTTCATTTCGCTCGAGTTACTTTAAGGTATTTAATTCCATCAGCGATTATCCATCCCTTGAGAGGTCTTCTATTTTTCATACGGAAAATATCCTTCGCGTACACGAGTAAAGTGTATAAATGTATAAACCAATCTATAGATAAAAGATTTCAGCGATTCATTGTATAAAAAAAAATATTAGTTTTAGGGATTATAAATAAATAATCGATTTAATTGTTTATGTATACTGTGTCTTTTTTACGAATCAGTTCCTTCTTTATACATGTATCGATTCATGAAAGAACTGCGTTAACTTTTGAAAATTAATAAAATAGATAGATCATAATCTAACTATTAAAGGTTAAATAAAAACAACTTGGTAAACTTCATGACAAAATAAATAAATCTATCAAATTTAAGAAAAATGGTAGAAAAACAGCAAGTATTTATGTTTTACAATTTAACAATCCATTTATACGTTTCTTTTTAAATATAAAAAACTTGGAATTAGATATTTTAACACCTTTAAATGCCCGATTAAGGATAAAAAATCAGCAAATTTATATTTTTAGGAGCATGAGGCAATTTTAAACTATAAAATGACATGCACCATAAGCGCAAGAAAGCACATATTTTAAAACTTAAAAAAAAATAATGAACATTTAATGCACCACAGCGAGAATAGTCTCGTAGCTTTAAAAAATAATGTTGAAAATACTAATTTATACATTAAAAACCAATATATGCAATCTTATGATCTTTGCATGTAGAGATAAATTAGAATTGGATCCATTCAAAAAACCCTACTCATGCAGAAAATTCCACCTATACAAAAAAACCTACCCAAACAAAAAAATTACATCTCTATAGCTTTACTGTGTCGTTACAGTAAATTGCAGAACAATTCCCAAAAGGATTGGGCCATTTAGAGTTCATTATCAATACTAACCTATTTATTATGAGTGTTCTGCTAATTTTGAGAATTTCTCATTAACCTTCAATCCATCCTTAAATAAATAAAAGCAAAGCAATAATTAAAAAAATCCAAATAGTAAGAAAAACGTAAATTAAAAGATCTCAAGATTATATTACAGTTGAGTATAAGAAATACTACTGTGAAATTCACAGTAAACTTTCAGAAATTTTCTATTTAGTTCCAAAGCTTTTTTTACGTCTTTTTTCTTAAAGTAAAACTTTTTTGAGAAGTGTCGTTATTTATTTATTTACATATAAGGCGGTATTGCCAGGTGGCAATTTCTTCCAACCAACCTAGACAAAGTAAGTCTAGTGTAAAAGTTTACGGACATTATTATTACAAATATTATAAACTTCTTTATCTTTTTCTTCTTTAGCAGCCATTGTTCATCCACTGCTGGACATAGGCCTCCCTCATGTTGGTCCACTGCTTTCTGTCCTGGGCTTCGAGCTGCCATCTGGATACTGCAGTACTTTTCCTGCTTCCTACTGGTCTCCTTGCAGCTCTAGGTCTCCTTCGTCCATCGGTCCTCACTCTGGCGTGCCACATGTCCAGCCCATGTCCACTTCAGCTGGGAGATGACATCTTTTATGACATCTATGACTCTAGTCCTCTACTTATCTTCTCGTTGGTGACATGGTCTCTTAAGCTGATGCCGAGCATGATTCGCTTATAAACTATGAAATTAATATAAATAAAAATAAATAAAATAATTGTATTATTTTTAAAATTAAAGTTTATCTTCTGTTTGCGATACTGAAATGAGTGTTATTATTATAGAACCTCCTTGGTGATAAGTTAGCACAATGTAATAATATTTAAATCAGTTGACTGATGCAGTGTTGAAGAGCCAGGGTTTTATGATTTTCTGGTTTAGATTTATTTTATGTTTTAGTGGCGTGGGTGTTCTCAACACTAAACAACCACTGAAAATAAATCAAATATGTACACTATTTCTACAATTTGCCATTCACAAAGCGGATTTTGTATTTCCAACTTTTCAAACAACTTTGTAGGATCAGAGAGAATGAGCCTTTGTAGGTTTTGACAATACATTAATAGTTATTAATGTTGTCTTAAAGTATTGTACTGTAAATAGGCTTGCGAAATTCAGAGGTTCTTGATTTATTGATGAACTAATAAAATAAAAAATTTAAACCACCGACATAAACTAGTTTAGTAACTTAGCCATAGCATTGAATTTTTTTTTTTACATATTTTTCGAAAAAATCATTAAAGGAGGAGAATGATAATTTTCAAAGATCTGCAGCAGCAGAATGTTATGTTGCAGAATACAGACATTTCTTGAAAGTAATTAAAGAGGGCACATCTTTCACAGCGCAAAGTACCTATGCAGAACATTCTTAAGTCTAGCGGTAAGTATAAAATAGCTATTAGGGTACGTATTAAGTAAAGTGGAATGCTTTTAAGTATTTACAAACTTTATTATTATCTTCATCAAAACTTTAAGGCTTAGTCAGTTCGATAAAGGATACAGATTTTATCGTTACCTGAGTATATTTTGTCTCTTGTATAAGACAATAAAATGGGCGATGATTCTACTCAGCGGCGCGCGGCGGTGCTTAAAAATAATTTATTTTATTCAAAAGACATTAAGCCAGCAAATGCATTCATCGGAAAGGAAATCATTAAATAATCATTTTACAATAAACCTACATTTTATGTATGTTTAATATGTGAAAAAAATAATGTAAAAGTGGCCTCGTGGTGGTAAATATATGCACTGAACTTTATCACTCGGGTTCTGTCGTTCTGTGTTCGATCCCATTAGAATTCAATAATACCTACACACAATAATTCAATGTAATTTTGTGTCTTTCACAATCGGTCAATTCGTTTTAATTTATTATTTTTGCAACATTTTGAGTGTGTACAAATACTTGCAGACAAATTACTGGATTATACCCATGCTGAGCTAATATCAGATATTATTGATATCTCAACAGAGACAGAGAAACTCTGGAACCGAATGTGGATAATCTAGGCCCTGTAAACGCCTAGATAATCCACATTCGTTTCCAGAGTTTCTCTGTCTCTGTTGTGAAACCAATAATATTAAAATATTCTTGCATTTCAGCTCTTTGCATTTTTTGTGGGTATGTAGAATCTAGATAAAACTACCTAATAAATTTATTCAGGTTTTCGGCGTCCTCAGTTTGTGGATTCCATATACTCCACATAGGCAGCGGATATATGACGATGATAAATAAATAAATTTACAGTATAAACATTAAATCTTACTTAATTATTTGAAATGTTTACATATATTTTTTTCCTTATTTTATATGTGATTTTTATACGTAGAAAATTCTTGTCAATTAAAAAAATTAGTATATATTATGAAATACGAACAGTATGGCGCTTTAGACCTTTTAATTTCCCGACATCTCAAGTCCTTGAAGATAATAAATATTTCTAAATAATACCAATATACCAATTTCTTCAGTGAGTGTATTATTTTGAACAGTCGGTTACTCTGAGCAATGACCGGGCTACTTTTTGCTACAATTTTTTAGTACGCCAAATCTGCATATAAGCAGATGTTACGTCACTAACGCCGCGTTAGCAGTTAGCGAGACATTAGAATATGGCAGCAGAAGGTGCTGGAACTAGTTTTACCATAAATCAAACAGTGCTGTAAGAAGTTTTATGGAATTACTTTATGGTATTTTTAAATCTTACATTAATTCTAAATTTATTCAAATTTTCGAAATAAAATATCCAAGATTTCAGTTTTAAAAATGGCAAAGAAATAAAAATATTATTAGTATTCGTATCGTTCGCGAATTTGGTATAAGTATTATACTAAAATTTTACACATGTAGGCGAAATAATAATTTACATTAGAAGTCAGTGAATTTATTATATTTGAGATATTCTACACATAATTAATTTAAAATGTATATTGATGGTGGTAACATTTAACATTATTTCTTCTTTTTATAGTTATTGTATCCACTTTTTGCAAATGAAGCTGACTTTTAATGAAGATTATTTCCTTTTTAAATATATTTGTATAAATATACAAATAGGGTATTGTATGTATACCTAATAGTTATAAAATTATATTTAAAAATAAATCAATTATGTTTTTTTTTTGGTAAACCTGTGTACCTTTGTGATTACTTTGCATCAATTTTCTAACTGAATCACTTAAATTGTTTCTTGTTATCATCATCATCATACCATATCCGCTGTCTATGTAGAGAATATGGATTCCACAAACTGCCTCCAAGCCAAGCGATCGGCCGCCAGTTCCCGCGCATCCTACCAAGTCAGGTCCACGTCCCGCAGCTCTGACGCAAACTGCCGACGGATTGTCATAAATAGTGGACGTCCAGGACGCCGAGAACCTGATGCCTTGTAAAATAGGCAAGCAAGGCTCTCGGGAAGCATATTTTCTCTACAAATTTAAATAATTTCATAAAAGGTACCTACGTATCCACAAGATCAAATTTAAAATAATCTTATAATTTTATACCTACTAAATAGATGGTGATAATAAAGATTTGATGAAAATAAAAATGCCTGATATCTTAATGCTTCCACACCTACAACTTATGAATAGGTATTTCAATGAAATGAATGTACCAAATTACGGTGATGTTTTGGACGTTTAAGTGCACATTTAAAATTTAATTAAGTTATTATTTGTAATTGGAAACCGTTGAAGTTGAAAATGAAATCAACAGTGACATGTCGGCCATTTTATGAATGAGATTTACATTTGACTTCTGTGTGGGAGTCACCTTAAATGGTTCCGCGTTTGTAGCCTGCCCAAAATTTAATATATGGACATAAAAAAATGTTAATTATTGTGAATATGTATTACGACCGATTAAAGATTACAGACTTAATGGACACAAATATAGGGTTACCAAAATAACCAAACGTCAAAATATGTGATGATCTTAATTTTTTTTCAGCTGTACCTACTTTTAATTCATCACGTAGGAATCCAGTTTTATGATTTGTGGAAATTTAGGAAAATAACTGTAAAACTTGCCTGCGGCGCACATAGGGGCAGGAGACATCAACGTACGACCAAAAGTCTAATACTCACAAAATTACCTTTTTTATGAATGAGAAACGATTGTGTGTCAACAAATGTGTAATTTAAAGTACAGTCAGTCAAATAAATAACAATATTTCATTCGTTGCTCAAAAGAAATTCCATTTTTTTTACAATTATTTTTTAAAAACTTATTAATTCTTGGGGTTATTGCTTGTTAGCTCAGTTACCTAGAAATAGAATAAAAAATAAAAAAACTCTGTCTTTGGGAGGCTAAAATACATGACAAATAAATTAAATAATACTTTTAGTGTTTTTTTGTGTTCCCTGAATGAATTGAAAAAAAATATTTAGCTCGTATTTCACTTTTTTTCATATTATACAACTTAAACTAAATTTTACTTTTATAATAATATAACAAGTGTTATTTAAACTCGGTAGAAGAAACACGCCGAAAAACAAGTGAAAACTAGATTTAAGTTCATTATGTTACACTTAATAAAAAAATAAAAATAAAAATATAAAAAAAGGAACATTTCTAAAAAAATTGTAGGAACTTTTGAATTTATTATTTTTTAAATTTTTACTAATGTAATCCCTAAATGGACACAACTGTAATGTTTGGGTGCATATTATCTTCAATGACAAGTTTATCACACATCGTTTGTAACAAACTAACTTACCTCGCTGCTTTACTAAAAGTGAATAATTAATTGTATTCATATTTCTAAAAGATTGATCTAACAGATACATGAATCGAATATTTAAGCTACCAAAACACTTAGAACGAGTTTTGGTAAAGCGTTTTTATAAAAGCAAATCAATTTATATTTCCTTAGCAAAATTGATTTCATTAATTAGTTTATTTATTTAGTATGCAAAAAAATACAATCAATTGTAATACTATTCTCACGATGGCTTTTGAGAGTTACCTGTTTCAAATAATAAAACTATTTCTTTTTATAAAAAATTTAATATTTTCGGTCATGTGATATAATAAAATATTTTAGTTTCGGGTCTACTTTCCTAGGGGTCTACCTAGTCGAAAATAGCTGTGCCAGAAAGTAGGAATCAAGTTGTGGGGGAGTGATTCAAGTCCAGATCCGCGACCTTAACCACTACACCAGTTCCATTAAATATGTCTCGTAAAAAAATAGTTAGAATTCTACTAGAAATACTAAATGGTGTATCGCGCATCTGTTAAAGAGAAGATAAATATTTGATACAAATTGGAGATTTTTCTCAGGACAAGATCATCGAGATCATTCGAATAACTATTATAATGATAACCAACGTATTCTTGTCTCCAGCGCTTAAATATTCAGAACTTATTTCCCAACTCTTCCACCACACTCCACATACGTACCACAATACAACATATACACACCATAAACATTTCAAATACTTGTTTCCACACTCTTGATGTTCTAAGAAATTTATTTTGTGCATTGTGTTGTGCACTAAATTTGGGTTCTTTCCGATTTTTTATTTTTTATTTAAAAAACTGATTGAAAAATTACCAAATCAAGGGAAATTTTTTTTTAAATTTTTACGATGTTATATGAATTTTTTAGCGCGGTTTGAAATAGCGCTTTTTCAAATCGCTCGCAAAATCCTCCATTTAGCGCGCATGCGGTGTGACGTCACAGCAATATAGGAGCTCACTCCGGAATGAATTTCGCGCCTTCCACGGTAGACGGGTATGACGTCATTAGCCAATAACGAGCGTTAAAAGTCACTCGTAATTTCGTGTTTTTAAAACATAAATTTATAAATGAAAACAAAATTTTTGATCATTGTGTTTTATATTGTTGGAATTGTTAAAATATACTTTAAATATTTATAGCGTTTTCAAGGATATTCATGTTATCGGGAAGAACCCTATATATTATAAATTGCTTGGAAATATTAATGTCAATTTATTATACCTACATAGCTCTGTGTGCTTTAACTTTAAAATATGAATAAACTGAACAAAAGCTTCTGGACAAAGGCTGCTACCAATGGTTACCAAGGAAATTCCAGGCCCTAAAGCAGCTTGGGTCACCTTGGACATTAGCAGAGATTAACCTTAGTCATTAACTGTTAACTTTACTCGATGATGTAGCGATAAAAAACTGGATACAAAAACCCTTTATTCAGTGAAAGAGCTTTTTAAGAATAAGACATCAAAAAACATCTTCAATAAGAACATGGTATTTATTATTATGGTTGAGGCTCTCGGGAAGCATACGTAGTATATGGCCTAGCCAGCCGAAACGCCTTCGCCGGATGACAGTAGAAACCAAGGGTTGCTGTGTCCGTTGCCTCACCTCTCCTTTCCTTATTCTCAAAACCCAGAACTCTGCTATCTTGGGCCCTGGTTAGGCCCTGCTTGCCTATTTTTCAAGGCATCAGGTTCTCGGCGTCCTGGTCTTACACTGTTGACAATTCGTCGGCAGTTTGCGTCAGAGCTGCGGGACGTGGACTTGACTTGGGAGGATGCACGGGAGCTGGCGGCCGATCGCTTGGCCTGGAGGCAGTTTGTGGATTCCATATGCTCCACATAGGGAGCGGATATGGTATTATGATTTATTATTATAAGTTCGTTATTATTATAAGTTTACCAATAAAAGTGCAGTTTTTCTCGATCAATGAATATGAAGGCAGGATGGTCAATCTAATGCTTTAGTGCAATCTATAGTATTAAATATCATCATCACTATTCCATATCCACTCCCATGTGCAGCATATGGATTCCATATTCTGCATCCGAGCCGAGAAAACCACATCGTCAAAACTACGGGACGTATATTTATATAGACGCACAGAATTTGTGGCTGACCACGACCGTTTAGTATTTTATAAATGAAATATTAACTTGAAGATCAATCTTAAATAGAAAAAACTTTTGGTTGTCTGTAAAGTCGGTTTACGGACGATAATTTTACGTGATAACGTCATAAGAAAACAACGATGAAAAATAGCATACTTTTATGAATTGAATTGAATTATTATTACTGAATTATCATTATTTTGTAAAATACAAAGCAGGAGTTAATTGAAAATTATAATTTTTTCCATAAATTATCATTTTTTTGCACTCGTTAATTCAAATATTTGTTGACAATTAGATGACAATTTCACTTTCACTTTGTAGCTTGTGTGCTGCTGCTGTCTCTCTTCTACTCGGACGCATCGGCCGATGGAGTGGAAGAGAGATAGATGCGTTGCAAACCGAACGCTTAGGCCGATCGTGCCTCTCTATCGCTTGTTCCGCGCTCTCGCTTGCACACTCGGCTCAGGCGGAACGTGCAATGAGTCATGCTTTTTTTCGTGTGTGCAGCCGGCGTTCATCGATTTATTAGATGTTATCACGTCAAAAAGTAGGTATGTAAATAATAAAAACGTGCTGTTCGTTTTTCATCTATACGACAGAAAATGATTGATATTTATTAAATTTTACATATAAGACAAGTAAAGAAACCTGATCATAGAAAGGTTGTATTTCAAATCGCTAAGATGCTTATTTAAATAGAAAAAAATCATGGAAATTGTTAAAAATCCTTGAAAACAAGTCTCAGCTGTACATTTAAGATAAATTGTTTGTATTTTCTTTCCTTCTATCCAAAAACATGAATTAATAATAGTTTACTAAGAGATAATGGATTAGTCGATTTTAACGCATGGTCCTTCGTTTAAATTCGCCTTTTTGACTGCGGGAGTTGATTCTTTTCTTTGTATAATAACGGTTGTTGATATGTCTTTAATGCATAAATTGGTGTTTGCCAGATTAATAATAGGGTATTTTTCATTCAGGATTGGCATTTTAATAATAAATAATAAACAATTGAAAGGTTTTTAAAAATAGATTCGTACTTATTTTATCGTGCAGTAAAAATCTGAAGTAGTTATATGTTAGGTATTTTCTTCGCCTCGTGGAGATTGTTGCGTTGTGATTCCTTCTTGTAAGCTGCGTGGTTCCATTCCCGGGAAGGCCAATATAATATATTTATTTAAACGTTGTTTTTCTCATTTTATATTTCATGAACGTTACCTGGGCTGGCATTGAAGCGTAAGAATATCTTACCTTCTTGTAATAAAAATGATAAGATACACTGCACCATACAGTGACCTATGCAATCATGTGTTTGGATAAGGGAAATTAGTAGTAGTATTATATGTTTTATCCTTCAAATATTTTTTTATATCTAACTCTTAAGAATGCGCATCTATGTACTAAGGTACTCGCACAATACGGAATAAATCAACTTAAATATTTCAGGCATTCAATTCAAATTATTTTTTTAACCGTTAATTTTATTCAAATTCATGATACTAAGCAACAATGTTAGAACGGTTCCGAATAAACCTGTTTCGTTTTCACTTATGAAATGCGATTACGCAATTGCGTGCACAGTGTATCGACTTTGGGAATGATTTAAGTGCACGCGCCCATTGACAAATGCACGGGTGTTGAATTGCAGCAAGTCTATTTGATTTTTGAATCACAGAACTGGTTTTTCCAACATGGATACGCGACGAACATAGAAGGCTGTTGGCGCTTAAAGTGCAATTATGCTATGAAGTATGGGATCACCTTTTTTTTGTATTTGTTGGACAAAAATGCAAAAAAAACATTTTTTCTGTTTTCCTCGGTTTATTTTCATTCAGTATGGTATTATGCCCATCCAAAGGATGAAAAATTTTACATAATAAATGAATTTACAGTGTAATTTTACCCACAAAATTTATGTTTTTTCGGGAATTTGAATAAATAGCTATTTATTTTATACGGTGTTTTCAGCATTTTTCAGTAAAATTAAAATATCATTATTTAAACCACCTGCATTTTGCATTTTCTAGGTAACTTTTGCCAATGATATAAAGCTTTTTACCTCTTCAAGTTTTTAAATAATAGTATGGTTTTACAACGACAGCAATTAATTAAATTTTTATCTTAATAGGTCACCGCTGTTTGCCTAACAACGCATATCGTAAATAACTTTTTTCTAAAAAACGTCCATAGATACATCTACTTTACAAACCCATTTTTGTTTTAAACATGTCAAAATCAGTGACATCCGTTTTTTTAAATTTGTTTTAACCCGTTTTTTTTTTCACGATGTTTGTTAGTTTGAATCCTTACGGTTACATGTCAACAATTGGGTTCTTTCAGATTTTCTATTTTTTATTTTAAAAAATTGATTGAAAAATTTAAATATCAAGGAATTTTTTTTAAATTTTTACGATGTCATATGAATTTTCTAGCGCGGTTTGAAATAGCGCTTTTTCAAATCGCTCGCAAAATCCTCCATTTGGCGCGCATGCGGTGTGACGTCACATCAATATGGGCGCCGACTTCGTAATGAATTTCCCGCCTTTTATAAATGGACGGGTATGACGTCATTAGCCAATAACGGGCGTTAAAAGTCACTCGTAATTTCGTGTTTATAAAACATAAATTTATAAATGAAAACAACATTTTTGATCATTGTGTTTTTTATCGTTGGAATTGTAAAAGTATACTTTAAAAAATTATAACGTTTTCAAGGATATTCATGCTATCGGGAACAACCCAATTGAAACATTTAACTGTACGACGAAAAACGATTTTAAAAATCACATTTAAAAAATATATAAATGTTTAGTGACGTCACTAGTTGACATTACTAAATCCGTTGATTAAAAGGCACAGCGGCAAAAGCAGGAAGGTGCATAAAATGAAAGCTTTTTCATCCCTTGTGAGTTCAAACGAATTCGATGGCGTTACTAATTTGCAATTCGTGACTCCACATCCTATAAAGATAAAATCACTATATCATTACTGAAAAAAAAAAACAATAATGTATTTTGTTAGTTAAATAGTACGGATATGTTTTATTTATTTTTAAAAAAAAAACAAAATAAATATCACTGAATTTCCTACTTCCAATGTGTGTATTTTAGTTCTAGATCAATCCATCATTTTGGACATCGTAATATTAGCTGTATACGTTTATCTATGTACCAAGGAACACTATCATTATGTAACATCTTCTCGTTCCTTTATTCCAACAGACTTCTCAACTCTGACCTTTCTCATAAAAACAGCCATCAATATTGATCTAAAAATGATATCTTTACTTTGCGTTGACTTGGAAATTACACATTTCTGATGTTCACACAAATAACGCAAAATAGGTAATTATTTGTTTGTTCTAATATATTTTATAAATATGGCTTTGTTTTCTTGTAATCTATATACATCACGGCTTGAAGAACTTTTAAAGAAGCATGATTACATATAGTTAATAATAATTACGTCTTAAACAAGAATATTATAAGAACCTATACTATAAATCAGCGTAAGTATAATATAGTACTTTTTACTAATCTGAGCAATCGGTTTTAAATACTATCACAACGGCTGCTATAAGGACATAGTATAGTACCTCTTCAGGTTTTTGTATGGGATATTTTCTGAGGATCTGAGGGCTATTCCTTGCACTTCTATCTTCTTTGGTTTTAACACTTATTCATGTTTCAAATATTAAAATATGTGTTTTGGTTAAAATATTTTATTACTGAATATATCACTGGCTTTAGTCATAACATCGTAAAATATACTTTTTGAAAATCAATGTTTCTAGTTGATACAATCATTTTACACATATTATATTATCCTTAAATATTATACAGTCTTATTTACCTGTAATCACAAGGTTTTCATTTTCGTATCAATCGCAATTTCATGTTTAAAGCTTGAAAAATTATTTGTTCGGACTAAAACCATTGCCGGTTAAAAAACTTTGTAATTTGAAAACTTTTAATTGATTTGTAAAAAATAATTTAATCATTATTTAGATTACAGATTTGTGTTTTTAAGTGGTTTGTAATCGAATACTAATTTGGTCTCCAGGTTTAATCCTGATAAAATTTCATCAATTAATAGAAAACCCTTAATACCTAAATATTAATTATTTAACTAACTAACTAACCATCACGCCATTTCCCCGTAGGGGTAGGCAGAGAGGATAGAACGCCATACCACTCTGTCCTGACAGACTTCCTTTGCTTCCTCTACATTCAAACAACTTCTCATGCATTATTCCGACTTTTCACATGACCACTTTCAAGTACTGGACGTACTTGGTCATGCCATGTCTTTCTCGGCCTTCCGCGGCTTCTACATCCAGGCACACTTGCATTCAAACTTCTTTTAGCCGTTCTTTCATCACTCATTCGCTCCACATGACCAAACCATCGCAAAAGCCCTTTCTTAATTTTGTCGATAATGCTTATCTCAGCCTTGAACTCTGCTCTAATTTCGACATTTGTACACCTTTGTCTTACCACACATTCGCCTGAGAGATCGCATTAATTATTTTAGTGAATTAAATAGGAATTGTTTTGAAGAAAATGATACCAAGTAATATTTTATTATAATGTCATTTGGTATCATTTTTCTTTACACATATTACCTATACGTCTCTTGGTAACTATTTCCTTTTAACCTTCGATATGTAATAAAAAAATATCATGCAAACAAATATTAAATTCAAATTCAAAGTGACGTTACATCGTTATGGTTATCATTATCAATATGCAGCGTGTGTGCATATGATTTGTGTTTTTAGTGGTACCTAACCTACCTCACAATGGGCGGATGTGGTAGAGGGCTCGCTAGATGATACATCCATGGAGTACAAAATACACAGATTTACTGATGGTTACAAGTTACTAAGTACGTGTTATCCGGATGCGGGTGGTTACAAATCCTACTTCACGTGCTTTATGGCATTCCTACCCAAGTTAAACAAATACAAACGAACGTTAGCGTTAACGAACGGTTATTAGAATAAATAATATTCTAGTAACGGTTCGTTAATTTTGAGATTACGCTTAATGCAGATATTAAAATTTGTAGATTGTTAAAATAAAACAATAAGATGCCGGTCCACTGTGTCACTACAAAACACTGAATCTTGGGATACGGTGTTTTATGATGTTATAGATATAAATAATCAAGATGCACTACTCTAGGTTAACCAATGTACCCTAAGCACCATTTGGCGGAAGGAAAAGAAACTAACAAATTTAAAAAAAGGAAATAAGGTAAAATAAACCCAGTATTTAATGTTTTTTTTTTTTTTTAAAAAACGCTTATCTGTCTTATAAAACCTTATTTTTTCCTTTTCGCTTCTACGAATATAAAACACGAATATTTGCATTTGAGATGTATTTTAGATGATAACTCATCTCGTACTTCGTAGAACTACGGACTATTATGTAGATAGCCATCGACGAATATTTTTTTAATTAATTTTTCGAAGTAGATTGCAGATACAATAGTATTTTACGTATTAGGTTTTCAGTGTCTGCCGTTGTTTGAAAGGAGTCATTCCGTGTCATTTAAAATCATCTCAACTTTCAATCACGAACTAAAATCACGAAATATTTTGGATAATCTTTTGATTATAAAGAAAATTGGTGCAAGTCAAAATACCGATGGACAAGAGCCATTTAAAAACAGTTTTACTTAAATCGAAAACCCCTAAAAGTACAAAATAAGAAGTACCGAAGTAAAAAAAGGGTTTTCTGCTTTCTACTCCCACAACCCAATAATCTGCAGAATATGCTCTTGAACCCATCCCATTATACTATAATATAATATATTAAAATAAACAAAAAATATGTGGAATTTTGTTTATTTTTAATGTTTATATAAATGATTATAAATTTTGTGTTACGTAAACAACCACTTTTTAATAAATAAAAAAATAACCAACTTTAAAAATATATATATATATTTATATACACTACGTAAGTGAAGCACATCAATTCCACAACTGCCTAACTTGAATAATTAGCTGCTAATTCCCGTAGGTCTTCCCAAGTCGTAAATGAGGGAATCCACTGTTTTCTATAGTTTTTTTTTTCTATAAACGTACTATTTAACTAAGCAAAAAAAAAAAAAAAATTTTAAGTTATATTGATGAAGATACGATTTTTTAAAGTTGCACATTTCAAATACCGCGCTAAATACTACTATGTACTAAGTGCGTCAATTTTGCAGGAGTGACGTCATAAAACGAGTGGCTAACGGCATGGCATTTCTCCAGCCAGTAACAAAAACTGTCAAAAATCTATGCAAACTGACGCGGGAAGCACAGATAAAATATACTGTCGACTCAACTGTCATATACTGTTAACAGCTGTTCTAGGGAGACTGTATGGCGGCCATCTTGTTTTGCGATAGAAGATTATATGTAGATTGTATTCCATATTAAAATGCCATGGAACGCGGTCCACTTTCTTGAAATGTGGCTACGGGGGTTTAAAACGGAAAAACCGGAAACACTACACTTAGATACAAGGAGTGACGTCATTGTTTAAGATTTTGAAACGAATGCTATTTTCAACATTTTTTATTTATTTTTGCGTGCGTTTTTGGGATATTTAATCCCACTTCAATTTTTTTTTTATATTCGCGTCTACACGAAAGCATTTTTAAAATTCAATTCCGGGTAGCAGTGGATTTCCTCATTGTCGATGATTATTCAGCATTGGATGCTCTGGGCGCCTGCCTATTATTATGGGCAAGCATCGTTTAAAACTGAAGGCTCGCTCTAGGCAAATGTTCCAGATTCACCAAGTGACGAGTGAAAAATAATTATATCAGTGCAGTGGTAGCCACAGAATTCTATCGTGTTGCTAAGGAATCCGATTGCATTATATTTTAATTTATTATAAAATAAACAAAAGAATATTTTTTTTTAATCAATACTTAAGTCGGTGTTCCTGGCCGCGACTTAAGCACGAATTTGAAAAATGGTCAGTTAAGCGCCAGTTTTGGGTCCTCACGAAACTGCGTTTAGCCTTTTCCGTTCAGTTTTTGTTGATTGACCAATTACACTGGTGATGGTGAGCAAAAAAACTTTTTTCCCCTTCTAGTTATTAAGAATGATTTTTAAAGATTAGTTGTTTCTGAATATCAGAAATAAAGCAAATAATTTTTAAAATTTTGGGTATAATTTTTTCCAAAATACAAATTTAAAATTATTGTATCTCGCTAATTATCCAATTTACCAACGGATTGCACCGATGCGATGCGATGAATTCGTTATTTTTAAATTTATTTTTTAAATATATGGCAAATTTTTTAGTAATTTGAATAATAAAAAAAAATTTTTTAAAAATATCTAAACGTGATAGAAAAATAATAAAAGCAGGATGCTAAACTCTTTATACTCATAATATTTCAATTCGAAAGAAGATTTAATTGCGGTCGTGTTATTTTATATAATACTAGCTGATACCCGTCGCGTTGCTGCCGCAGAAAAAAACAGGTAATTCTAGGAATATCGATTGAAATTTGAAAGATTTATCTCGTTTATTTGGAAATTGGTAATAGAAGGAATGCTATGTATTAACTTTCTGATCATTAATGTATTTATGAAAATTGAATTACTGGTATAATGTACGAGGTACTGGTACTGGTATAATTACACTCGTATGTATAAAGGTATAGTATAAATGTTATTTATTTTATTTTGGTGACTTTATTTTTCAGGTAAGGGTAGGTATTTTTATAATACATTTTTTTGTTTTTCCGTCTTTGGCATAAACAATTAAATTTCTTGGCTGTCCGACTCCTAAATTTAAAATAAGAACGTCTATTACACTTGAAAAAGACACCCAGGGACATATTATTTTTAAAAATGTGTGTGGCAGGTGCGACGCATGAATGGAATTTACTCTTTGATGAAAAAAAGGTGCGTCCGTCATGTTGGATTTCAAATAAAAACTCTATATTCGAAATCAGGTCACCCACAACCCCTTTAAACGATACCAATCATCATTTTATGAACAAAGATGTGCGCCCGGATTTAAAAATAAACTCTCAATTCAAAATCAGGACGCCCGTATCATCTAAAAACGATACCCATTGTCATTTTATGAAAAAAATGTGTGTCCGCCATCATGGATTATAAAATAAACTCTTAATTCGAAATTAGGACGCCCATACGCCCTAAAAAACGATACCCATCTTCATTTTATGAAAAAAAGGAGTATCCGCCATCTTGAATATCAAAATAAACTTTAAATTTGACGCCCTAAAAACGATACTCATCTTCATTTTATGAAAAAAAGATGCGTCCGGCATCTTGGATTTCAAAATAACCTCTAAATTCGAAATCAGAGCCCCCAAGAACCATTAAAACGATACCCATCTTCACTTTGTGAAAAAAAAGGGACGACCGCCATCTTGAATAAAAAAATAAACGCTAGATTCGAAATCAGGGCCCCCAAAAAACCATTAAAACGATACCCATCTTCATTTTCTAAAAAAAAAAGAAGACACGTCGCCATCTTGGATTTAAAAATAAACGCTAGATTCGTAATCAGGGCCCCGAAAAAAACCCTTAAACGATACCCAACATCACTTTATGAAAAAAAATAGCATTCGCCATCTTGGATTTAAAAATAAGCGCTAAATTCGAAATCAGGACCCTTAAAAACCCTTAAAACGATACCCAACATCATTGTATAAAAAAAAGTTGCGTCCGCCATCTTGGATTTAAAAATAAGCGCTAAATTCGAAATCAGGACCCTTACAAACCCTTAAAACGATACCCAACATCATTGTATGAAAAAAAGTTGCGTTGCGTCCCGCCATCTTGGATTTAAAATAAACGCTTAATTCGAAATCAAGACGCTTAAAACGATACCCAACTTTATTTTATGAAAAAAAAGTTGCGTCCGCCATCTTGGATTTAAAAATAAAACGCTTAATTCGAAATCAGCACCATTCAAAACCCTTAAAACGATACCCTTCTTTATTTTATGAAAAAAAGGTACGCCCGCCGTTTTGGAATTTAAAAAATCCATATGCTGTGCATGGGAAGCAATTCTAAAATGGTAATAATAATTATTAAATTTAAAAAAAAGTAAAAACTCTTATATATATCCATCCATGTGATCCATATGTTCGCCTCGTAGCACAGTGGTTGCGCATTTTGCTACCGTGTATTTCGATTCCCGTAGAGGGTCAAGATGAAATATTATTTTTTTTAATTTTATTTTTCATATTAATATTTCATGTGCGATACCTTGGACTGGTACTGAAGCGTAAGACTGATCATCCTACCTTCATGTAATAAAAATGATCAATATACACTGTATCGATGCACCGTTGGGTGCGGATAAGGGAAGGTAGTAAGAGCATATGCTCCAAATTTTAAACATAGTCTTGTAGCTCGAAGAAGGAAAAAAAACGTCCACGCTAGGCTACCTAATAATATAAATTCCAAACAAATTATAAGAAGGTAGGTACTTTTTTTAAACTAAAATCACCGTCTCTAAATAATTTTAATCAATAGCCATAAAAACAACAACGGAAGAATCCTTAAATTTTCCATACTAATAAAATGATCACATTGTACTTGGAGTATCAATGCACCGTTGGGTGCGGATAAGGGAAAGTAGTAGTAGCAAATGCTCCAAATTTCAAACAAAGATTCTTGTAGCTTTAAGAAGAAATAAAAACTTCTAGGTAGGCTACCTAGAAAAAGAAGCAGAAAAACCGACGATTATGCTAACGCAAAAATCTTGCACAAAAAAAGTTTTCGGAGGAAAAAAATACATTTGAAAGGTCAATACCAATTTACTGCACTTATTTATTGCAAAAAAGCCCGAATTGGGGTGCAAATAAATTAAAAAATGTAATTGAAAGTTCGAGGTGTAAAAAATATATTGTATACGTGATGAAAACGACATTAGCGCCTTTTGCTGTACAGCATTATTTGACGACATTTTTTATAAGCTTTATGTACGGTACTATCGGTTACATGGCGTATCTAAAATTCACCCGGAACTGTCACTAAATTATATCAAATACATAAATACAAAAATGATAAAATGGATGTTATAATGCAGGAACCTTCCCAGGAGTGAATAAAACAACTCTCTAGAACAACTTATTGCAATCGGATAAGCGGTTTACGAATCTATAAAGGACAAACATATATACAAACTTACATTCATTTTTATATATATAGATAATTGAATCAATAATAAACTTCTTGCTAACAATGTAAACAGTATGTTATTGAAGATCAAATATAATTCTCAAAGCGCCTATTTAAAAATGCACGTGTATGTAAATGCAGTTTTAGTTATTTAAATGACACACACAGGTGAGTAACTGGTGAATAATCGTAAAAGTTCAAGGAAAGTTCAATATCCCAAGGATTACCGTTTGGGCGTTCGTTCATGTTACATATTTGATCCTTCGAGATATTTAAGGACATACAAAACGAACATTTACACGAAAAATTTTATTCGTTAATTTTATTTTATCAGAAATATTCTCTCGCGTTTGCCAAGTCGAAAGATAATTTTATATACTGAAAGGCATTCGCTTACATTTCCATAATACAAGTTATGCTAACGAACAACGAAGGACTGTCTGTAACAAAGTACTACAATATAATATATTGTATCTAATACAAAGGATATTAAATTATTAAATATACATATACAAATGTGGGCAAGAAAGCTTTAATAAACTTCCAGAAGGCTTAAAAGCAATAAACAATGTTAAATTCTTTAAAACCAGATTGAAAAAACACACAAAACATCCATAATGAGATTTTTTTTTACGATTTTAGTTATTATTTTTTTAAATTTTATAATGGCAACGCTACTTTAGAAACATCCTCATAAATTAAAATAAATTAATAAATAATAATAATAAAAATACAACGAACTTTCTCTCTTATATATTTTTTTATATCAATCATTTGGGGATGCCAAAAGCTCAATTGACCAACAGTGTTTGTAGATATAATTCAATAAGTAGTATATCCATAGTAGATTATTGAGGGTCAGACTCCTCTTTGACCCTCATTTGACCCCTGCGAAGCGCCTACACACCTACCTTAATACTTTTATTCAGGTACCTACCTACCTACTACCTAAAGATTACTTTCTGGAGTGAATTAATGAAAATTATACATATATGTTTAAATAGTTTTGTAAACGTAATCTAAACCACATTTTTTCTCTCACTATTAAAAATACAGAAATTTTAAGTAACTCTAAAAGGGTTGTGACCCAGTGATGAGCGTTGCAGTCTTTGAGTCTAGAGATCCCTGGTTTGAATCCCCACTCCGCCACGACTTGATTCTTATTTTTTAAACACAAGCCGCTTAGGCTTCATTCCAAATAGTATTTACATTTTGAAATACAAATAATATTTACAAAGTGTAAACATCATTAGATTGCATAAATTTATTTTTAAACTAAAAAAAAATACTTTAGTGAGAAATTAATATTTTTATTTCGTTTATTTAATTTAATTTTAGGCATTCCTGCGAAGAATGGTATAATATGAAATTGTCAATGTCAGTTAGTATTACGAAGATACTGTCATGGATAAAATTAGGTTTTAGGTGAAAGGCTATCAAGATAAATAGACAGGAAATTTGTAGAGGAGGGGGTTTCCGTAGTGACAAATTTAATATAAAAAAAACTATGGGTTAAAATTTCATATTTTTCTATTTTCTGGCACAGTTACTTCTGAATATTCAAATTTTAAGGCTATTTCGGTATATTTGGATTTGTCGGAAAAATAAAGCTTTTTTTATACTATAAAATAAATCATTTAACACGCTACTAATTTTTTCTTTCAGATATTATTAAAACGGTGTTCTACTGTTTAACCACAAATACGATGAATAAACAAAATAGTTTTTCCTTCTTCGAAGAAAAACCGTTATACCCATGTACCCATATATTCAATCTGTTGTTTTTACTTCCTTTTTTTGTACGATTTCGTTCTTTCGTTTATTAGTTTGGTATTGTTTAACTTCAAACAACCGTTCAAGGTGGGTTGCAGTAAAGTTCAGCTAATTTGTTTGTGGTTTTGTGGCGTTCTTTTTTTGAATTATTTTCCTCTCCGCCATGTTGCTAATGGTTTCGTTTCTCGCTCGTGACGTGCAGATTTACGATCTCGCGTCGGAAAGAAAACCGAAAGCGAAGAGCGGAGATGCTGGAGATGCGATATTAAGTTGGCGAAACTGAAAATGAGAGTGGAGCTATAAGGTGCGAGATATAAAACGACGCAATCGGATTAAAAGCAAATCATTTAAATATAAATCAATCATTATTGACATCTCAACAGAGACAAGGAAGCTTTGGAAACGAATGTGGAGTATCTAGGTGTTAACAGGGCTTAAAAGCGTAGATACTCCTATTCGTGTCCAGAGCTTCTCCGTTGAGATGTTAATAGTTATTTTAATATACCCAGCATGGGTTTAATCAGTAATTTGTTCAGAAGTATTTTAAAATGTTGAAGAAATTACACATTCAAATTTTGTCAATCATAATTAATTTCCGCTTACATAAGATAACACATCATGTAAAGAACATTGAAAGAGTCCAACATTAATTTTGCGCTTTATTAAGTTTAAATTAAATATTCCCATTTTAACATAAATTATAACTTTTTAAATAACTTTTTGAAAATACAAACATTAGAAAATAGAAGAATATTAAATGATTTGCTGTTTCTGTTCAAAGTATTAAAATATATGTTTGATTGTTGTTAACTAACAAATTTAATTAGTATACGAGTGCCTGGTCGAGTTACCCGCAGTAATTACAGTGCTAACTCACCGGTACGAAGAATGCACGCACTGGCTAACAAGTATACTAACAATATTGATGTTTTTAACACTTTAGGGAACAGTGTCTGGATGTCATCTCTGGCGGTAATGAATAGCTACCTACTGTGTAATCACTTAAAAATGTCTATATGTAAAAGCCCTATGGGCGTAAAAACAATAAAATAAATAAATAAATAATCGAATTCACAAATTGGCTCCAAGCTAAGCGGTGCGTTCTTCAAATAATCCAAGTCTACGTTCCGTAGTTCCCGAGAGCCTTAACCAGGCACCAGGCATGCCTATTTTTACAAGATTTCTGGTTCTCGGCGTTCCTGGACGTCCACGACTGATAAATCGAATCTACGATAATCACGTCTTAAGGAAATGTACAAAAATACATTTCCTTACGACTTATTTTAGAGTCGAGTGGTAGAATAAAACGGTAAATAAAGCGTTAAGTTTTGGCAATAATAATGTATTTGCACCTTAAATAAGTCGGAGAAACACAGTCAAAAACTATTTTTAGTCAAAACTTATTTCCCCAGAAACTCTTTTATATTTTTTAAACTAACCATTCCTTTAAAGCTAGTTGAGAGGAAAAACTCATCATAAAGTCGACGTTTCAACCTTTATTCGGCTGAAAACATTTTCCACTCCATACAAAATATAGACATATATCATCGCATGTCCCTTTCAGACTCTGGCATATCAACAAAGCAAGCTTTTCCCTGAATTTCTGAGAGTTCACATCAAAAGAGCTTTTTGTAATATAAGAGAAATATCAGCATTTTATTCAAGATTTTTCCCAATTTTCAGCTCAATAAAAACGCGGTAAATAAATGTATAAAATACGGAGGTTTTAAAGTATCAGTCAAACTTGTCAATTTTCAATTGACTCGATTGACTGATACTTTAAAACCTAAAGAGAGTACACTGGAAAAATATTGAAGGAGGAGAATTCAATATTGTGTAAATCCTTCGTCCCTTAAAAAATAGAGTTGAAACTCCTGCTGAAAGATAAAAAAAAAAAATATATATTTTTATTACAGTATAACAGTAGTGTCGTCTATATACACGGCCAATAACCGTCCAAACTGCTTCACCAATTAACGTCATATAATAATATGTTCCCAAAATATATTTATTTTGTCTAGAGTCTGGATGGTTCATAGCCATAAAATTGATTTTATTGTACCAAAAAACATTTTTAAACATGAGTAGGTACGCTTCATTTAAATTTTTTATTTACTTTGATTTAAAGTACCTACCTAATATTTCAAATTTTTATTTATTCGAGAAAAATATAAGATTACGTTTTCCGAAGGTGGAGTTTTGCCATGAAAATATAATGCGTCACTGAATACGGTAAATAAACACGTGTTTGCTAATATTCTCACGTACAAAATTTATTCCAATTATATTTGTTTCTCGTTTCCTCTCGAAGCCGAAGCTTAAATGAAAGAGACAAAAGAAAAGATAGCGGGCGCTTGGAAATTTTATGGACCCAATGAAAAATTGGCAAAGCCCTTGTATTTTCTTTAATTGATGAAATTTAAATAAGGTTAGAAATATTGCGTATTTTTTTATCTCTTATTACTACAAGCCACTACATTGGTACACCAAGTGAGTTTGGTCTTATTCATTTATTACAAGTAAGGTAATCAGTCGAACGTTTCAGAATCAGTCCAAGATATCACATATTATTTTATAATTTATTTATTAAATTACATTTTTTTAAATTATAAAATAAATAATAAAGAAATATAAAACAGCTCTTAACAGTGAAACCGGTTCATCAAGTGGATTTTGTTTATAATGAGTAGTATACCATATTAAACATAATATCTTCAATATATAATTTTTTAAAAAGTTAAAAATAAAACAAAAAAGTAGATGTATTCATAATACAGAACCCGAAACCCTCAATACAATATTAATTATGAAATTAAACTACTTTTGTTTTAAACTACTTTTTTATTTTTTAACACGCCAACCGGTTTCGGAGACATTACTTCTTCATCAGGGCTTTGTATAATAATAATTTAAAATTAAGTAAAAAGTCGCATACTAAAGTGAGTGCTACAAACATTGAGTTAACAATTTTAATTTGTAAAAAAATACATTCAAATAAATATTTTGTATTGACCCCGTAGAGAATCGAACCCACGATTTTATGGCAACGTCAATTATTATTAGTCACTATAATCGCTCCCGTGCTCCTACGCGTTTTTGTGGTTCTTTCAACTTTTGTTTCAGTTTTTCTCTGGCAGATTTATGTGCAGAAGGTTGAAATTTTTCGCGGTGACTGCATTTTTGTTCCGAGACATGAGAGAACTCTATGTTACGTGCTCTATGCAACAAACAACAATGCCCAAGAAGCGAAAACAAACAAAAATAAAACAACACGAGAGAGTCACCAGCAACATTGTAAGAACTGTGCTTGTTTAAACACAAAAGAAAAAGAAAGAGAGGAATAAAATGAAAATACAAAAAAGGACTGGTGATATGTGACAAATATACGTATTTACTTTTTGTAGCCAATTTAAGCATTTTCAGCATTTAAAAACAAATGTAAATGTGTGATTCTGAAGTGTAAGACTTATCCTACCTTCATGTAATAAAAATAAGATACACTGCACTTGGTGTACCATGCAGTGCCCTATCCACCATTAGGTGCGGATAAAGGAAAGTAGAAGGCCTCACCTACACTAATAAAAGATGATTGCCAAAAAAATGCTTTGCAATCTTCTCAACAGATGACACCAGCATAGAAAAATTCTGTAAAGCGGAACGACGAAGACGATTTCAATATATTATAGTAGTTCCAAAATTTGTCATATATGGTTATCAGATGATAGGCGGAATGGGGAATGTTGTAGTGCGTCAAGTGGCCACTTAACCCAGCCAATGACAGGTCATAAGCCCCGTAAACGCCTAGATAACCCACATTCGTTTCGAGAGTTTCTCTGTCTCTGTTGGGATATCAATAATATCTGAAAGTAGAAGTATTTGTAATTTTAAAAATTTTGGACTTTATGCGTTTTCATTATATTTTGACGATCAAAGATTATTCATGATAATTATTGTGCTTCGAGCAAATGCAGCTTTACATTAGTAACTTTTTAGTATTGGCGCATATAGTTGGTCATAGGGCCAACTATTTATTATATTTATAATATCTCCTATCACATGGAATTGAACGTTTTAAGAATCTACCACCTCTACAAACATTAGCAGGCAAATCAGTAGGAACTATTAGATTCGATTATGCTTGTACCTACATTGAATACGTCATGAATGTCGAAGCAAACAATGGTTTTATGGATTCTTTTTGCACAGAATTCAGTGAAGTATCACATCGTTTTCACGTTCTGTAAATTTATGTTCTTACTCGTAGATGACAATCCTAGGAGCTAGCTAGGATTCTCAGCCACGCCATATTATATTCCACGCCATTTCGTCTGAAGTGGACGCTATGTTCATTGTCCGTTGGTTCTCTAAAGAGCAATTCAACACGTCCTTTATTAAAAGAATCAGTTTTTATTACCACCGTTTAAGGGCGACATATTTTATATTGGTCATTACATTTTATTTCACTCTCATCATTACAAAAATGCTATAAAGATTACGCCAACTCGTTTAATTAAATAATATATTTTTATAAGCATAGATATTATTATAGACTTATTTTTAATCCCCTCTATAGGCTAGGAAGCCCAATTACAGATGGGTACTGGATACGTCACAAACTTCCAGGTAGAGGAAAAAAAAAATCATTTCTGTGACTTGACCAGGAATTGCACCTAGAACTTCAGCGTTATAAGTCCAGCGTCTATACACTATGAAAGTTCTTTAAATCACCGTCGCGTCGTGTCGTTACAAAGTTACTAACGTTTATGTTTGATAATTTAAACAAAGTTAATACGCATCTCACGTTTAGAATACTTATAAAGATTAAGCCTACGCAAGATGGTAATTTTGATGAGGTTATTAGCATGCCAAATTGGTTAAAATACAGAATAAAAGATTTGGTAATTTTCTCGAAGGATAAATTTTGCATATGGTATTTATTTATGTGAAAAGATATGGAACCATCCTCCGCACTAAACTGTAATTAATTAATAAATAATTATCAATAAACGATCATTTATCCGAGGTTAAATTCAAGAAAAAAAGCTCAACTTTTTTTTGTTTTGCAATTCTCTCAACAAATTAATGGCAAATGTGAAATGTCCTGTGATAATTCATTCTAAAAGATCTTCCGAAATTTGTCATGTATGGTTATCAGATGATGGGCCGAATGGGGAATGTTGTAATACATCGAGTGGCCACATAACCCAGCCAATGACAGGTCAAAAGGGTTGTATACGCCTAGATAATCCACACTCGTTTCCAGAGTTTCTATGTCTTTGTTAGGGTATCAATAATATTTTATATTAGCCCAGCAGGGGGATGACAAGAAGAACGGGGTAAAAAAACTCACCCCCCCCATATTTTCTTCAACCATATTTAAAGTAAATTAAATTAAAACTAAACTTTAAATGCTACTACTTATTTTACTATTAAAATTCAAAGTCTGATCACTCTGTAATGGAGAAGAGGTGGGAAGTTGTGAATAAAAACAAATTGTCCTTTTTTTCAATGTTTATTATTTAAAAAATACACTAGATACTAGGGCATATTAATTAACTTCTTATTCCCTAGAATTGACCTATACTATCTAAAACATCTTAATAATACCTTAATATTTAGCTTAACCTAAACGAAACCTAGGGAGCCGAACTATGACGATGATTACGCCCATTGGTTGGGCGGCTCCTCGATATTTTGACCGCGTTGGCGGCGGTAGTCGACGATGACGATGATGGATGACCGCGTTGGCGGCGATCTCGAAGGCGGCGCTGAGCAGCGCGGCGCGGCCGGCAGGGGCGGCGGCGCTGTGTTTCCAGGGCGGCTGCTGTGTTCGTCCCGTTGGACGATGTGGTCGCTGTGCGCGACGGTAGGCGGCGTCTGTAGGCTAGACGGCGGCTTCGGCGTCTGTAGGCTGAACGGCGGTTTCCGACTGGTCACAAGCCAGCAGCGTCTGGGCGTGGTTTGCATCATACGTCGGTATGCCTGCCACCAAGATGGGAGCTGCTGCTCGTGTGCATCGGTTTGGGCGGGACGTTCCGCGCCTTATCGCTTACGATCTGCAGCCTACTTTTCCGGAAAGGAAACTCGATTAATTAACGCATTCCGCGGGTACTCGATTAATTAAATCCTCCGCAATTTTTACTTTTATCGTTGGGCGCCAGGTCATCCGCAATGCCTTGCGTAATGACAATATTTATTTATCTTTTACTATTTTTTTTTTATCTTCGCGTTATCGTTCAAACTTAAATCACTCGCGATATTTTCTTATATTAACTTAACTTTTCATACGCGGCTTTTATTTTCTTTCTGATACTTCACTGATCGCTTCCTTTCTCTTACACTTTTTATTTTTATCAACTTTTCATTATTATTATTTATCGCTCTTTTTACTTTGATTCAACGTCCTTATTATTATTATTTTTTTAATACGCAGTTCGTCCTTTACAAAATTACGTACACTACATCCGCGATCTTAATTTATCAATTATTTCACTAAAATGTCTGTGAGCCGCCCTTAGCACTCTAAGGGCGGCGCACCGCGCCTTTCAATTAAAACTCACTACATGGCGAGGTGGCCTTCCACACTTCTACACTACTTTCCAACTTCTCGACGACTATCCCCATCGCGGCTCGTGAACGACTTTCTCCTCCCGCGGATCGGGAGCGACTTCTTACTACTTCATCTTCATCTCTTCTATCTATCCTCAGGATATTATTTAAAAAAAAAAAATTCGCCCCCACTCAAATCTCTTGGCTATCATTGGTCACTATTCACCAATGACAGACAATCACCGGAAAGGATCAACGCCCCTTTTTTTTCAGTGCTGCTTCCCGTGTACCTACCCGAGGTCTATTTGAACATCGTACTTCCAACTGCCATAAAACAATAAATCTTATTACTTCCCTGGTAAAAATTAATACCTACTTTGGCGAAGTGGTCATCTTCCCATTCTGTCTCGGGTTCGATTCCCGGCTTAATGACTCTACTTGTTATAAAATATTTGATAATTAAAATTGGCATTGCAGATTATATTAAATACCTACAACAATATTATTTCAAATGCTTCAAACGTTACATTTCTATACTCTATTGTGTGGCTCGAATGTGATACTCTAAGTTTAAGGGTGGTCGAACCATATGCGCGCTTGCTTCAGAGGGTCGTCTTTTGTTTGTCTAACACTGTTTCTAGAATTTAGTTTAGTCAATACAATTTTAAGTCATTTAACCTGTCACTGATATTTTATTTCTTCCTGGACCGGAAATTTATCGTTATTTTTAGAACAAAGACCTGGCCGTTTCTGTTTCAAAGGCGATCTGAGAATTAGAAAGCTCTGCCGTATTTGAATTTCCTAGTATTTTTTTTTTTTGTCAGTACTAATTATTCTTGAATATATCAAATAACCCCGCTTTCCGTGACAAAAAAATACAATAGAAACAATTAAACAATGATATCTTACTTTAACTCGGACGTCGCGAAATGTAAATAAATTTTCCCAGCTTAATAAATTTCACTCGAGTAGGTACTTCGATTCCCGCTTCAATTAAGAGTCTTACACGGTTATTAAATGTCATATTCTTGGAGCCTTAAATATTGAACGAATTGTATACGATTATTATCTAAACACAATACAATAGAGTCACACTAGATTATTGAACGAACGTCTAGAATTTCTATTTCTTCCACATATCAATTATTATTTACCTTCACTCGCGAATTTCGTATACTCGTCGACCTATCACCACTTTTAAACACTTAACACAAATTGTCTTTTCTACAAATATCCTATACCGCTGATAACTTAACTAATTTATTCACAACTACCATCACTTCCCATACAAAGGTAATCAGACTGAATTATTTTTTTTTAAAATTAAAATCCTTAATTAACTTAACTAAATCTCAGGGTCGTAGATTTTTTTGAATGACAATTTCAAACGCCCCATGTTCTGGGCCGCCATTTAATACGGAAGAAAAAATTTTATAAGGGGGACGATAAGAAGAACGGGGTAAAAAAAACTCACCCCCCCCAATATTTTCTTCAACCATATTTAAACTAAATTAAATTAAAACTAAATTAAATGCTAATACTTATTTTACTATTAAAATTCAAAGTCTGATCACTCTGTAATGGAAGAGGTGTGGAAGTTGTGAATAAAAACAAATTGTCTTTTTCAATATTTATTATAAAAAAAAAAAAAAATACTAACTAGGATATAAAGGACCAATACCTAATTAAAATTGATTCACCTAAATTACCTAGAACATCTTAACTATACCTTAATATTAGCTTAACCTAAACGAAACCTAGGGAGCCGAACTATGACGATGATTACGCCCAATGGGTGGGCGGCTCCTCGATATTTTGACCGCGTTGGCGCGGTAGTTAACGATGACGATGGGCGGCGGCGATTGCTGGATGACCGCTTTGGCGGCGATCTCGAAGCGGCGCTGAGCAGCGCGGCGCGGCGGCGGCGGCGGCGGCGCTGTGTTCCAGGGCGGCTGCTGTGTTCGTCCCGTTGGACGATGTGGTCGCTGTGCGCGACGGTAGGCGGCGTCTGTAGGCTAGACGGCTGCTTCGGCGTCTGTAGGCTGAACGGCGGTTTCCGACTGGTCACAAGCCAGCAGCATCTTGGCGTGGGCTGCATCATACGTCGGTATGCCTGCCACCAAGATGGGAGCTGCTGTGTGCATCGTGTGGCGGCGGTGATGTTCGCGCCTTATCGCTTACGATCTGCAGCCTGCTTTTCCTTTACACGGAAAGGAAAACTTCCCTCTCACCTGAGGGCGACGCATTCCGCGGGTACTCGATTAATTAAATCCTCCGCAATTTATTATATCTTTACTTTTATCGTTGGCGCGCCAGTCATCCGCAATGCCTTTGCGTAATGACAAAATTTATTTATTTTACTACTTTTTTTTATTCTTCCGCGCGTTATCGTTCACACTAAATCACTCGCGATTTTTCCTTGTGTTTAACTTAACTTTTCATACGCGGCTTTTTTTTTTCTTTCCGATACTTCACTGATCGCTTCGCTTCTTTACACTTTTTATTTCATCAATTTTTCATATTATTATTTATCGCTCTTTTTACTTTGATTCAACTTCTTTTATTATTTTTTATAAATGTTCGTCCCTTACAAAATTAACGTACACTACATCCGCGATCTTAATTTATCAATTATTTCACTAAAATGTCTGTGAGCCGCCCTTAGCACTCTAAGGGCGGCGCACCGCGCCTTTCAATTAAAACTCACTACATGGCGAGGTGGCCTTCCACACTTCTACACAACTCGACTTCTCGACTATTCCCCATCGCGGCTCGGGAACGACTTTTTCTCCCGCGGATCGGGAGCGACTTCTTCTCACTACTTCATCTTCCTATCTATCTTCCTCAGGATATTATTTAAAAAATAAAAATTCGCCCACTCAAATCTCTTGGCTATCATTGGTCACTATTCACCAATGACAGACAATCACCGGAAAGGATCAACGCCCCTTTTTTTTTCAGTGCTGCTTCCCGTGTACCTACCCGAGGTCTATTTGAACATCGTACTTCCAACTGCCATAAAACAATAAATCTTATTACTTCCCTGGTAAAAATTAATACCTACTTTGGCGAAGTGGTCATCTTCCCATTCTGTCTCGGGTTCGATTCCCGGCTTAATGACTCTACTTGTTATAAAAATATTTGATAGTTAAAATTGGCATTGCAGATTATATTAAATACCTACAACAATATTATTTCAAATGCTTCAAACGTTACATTTCTATACTCTATTGTGTGGCTCGAATGTGATACTCTAAGTTTAAGGGTGGTCGAACCATATGCGCGCTTGCTTCAGAGGGTCGTCTTTTGTTTGTCTAACACTGTTTCTAGAATTTAGTTTAGTCAATACAATTTTAAGTCCATTTAACCTGTCACTGATATTTTTTTCTTCTGGGTCCGGAAATTTATCGATATTTTTAAACAAAGAGCTGGCCGTTTTTGTTTCAAAGGCGATCTGAGAATAAATATTTTTTTTTTTTTTTGTCAATCTTAATTATTCTTGAATATATCAACTTGTGTTGATAATTCATTTTTTCTACTATAGTGGTTTTTTTCTATTATCCGAAAGCCTATTTATTTATTCCTCAAGTTTTTGCCGTACCTGAAGGTTCTTTACTATCGAATATTTATACACTTATATAAATATTGCAAAGAGCGTAATAAAATTAATAGGTATGAAAAAACGGTTCGCATTTTACCATCATGTTTTCACCTCATTTTGTAGCTCTTTAGTAATTTTATTTAACTTTTATTAGTTATATTAAAATAATAATCCCTACCTCCTACTTTTTTGTACCTCAAGTAATTAGCCACCCTGTTTTGTATAAATAATCAAGCTTTCTTAGATCTGATATTAAAATATACAATTGAAGATGAATTTTTAATTTAATTGTTTAAATCAAATATTAAATAAGAAGTACTTCAAAAAATCACTCGGAAAGAGAACAATTAATTAATGGTGATTTATATTTTAGGTACAAGTAAATGGATCTAATATCTGTTAAGAATTATACTAATAAAATAACTACTTACTGTTGGAATACCCTATATGCATAACCCTAATTTTCCCACGAAATGTGAATTAACAGGTATCAGATTATAGGCTGAGTATGAATAAAAGATATGCTAATTAATCTGGTCGAAATGTCAATCGGAAAAAATAGATTTGCTTAGCGGCGAGTAAGATACATGGCTATGAATTTAAATTGAAGGCTAGAGGCGTTTTATAGATCAGGTAGCATCTGATATTTAATATCGAGAACAAATAAACAATATATAAAAATTAAGTGATTCGCTGATTATGTTATTCGAAATCATAAGTAGATTCTTGTATATATTTTTTTGTCATAAAAAATAACAAGGACAAAAAGAAACTAATATTTATACAAAATAGATTTTGCGCAGTTTTTATTTTATAAAAAAGTATTGAATCGTCTTCATATCTATCAAAAGCTACATAAATACATATTATTTAATGTAGATAAAATTTTGTATGGAATTCTATCCTCTCTATCAACTCTTAGGAGAAAAATAGTAACGGTTAGTCAGGTTAATTTCATCGTGACGTCGAACACATAATCATTATAATTAATTATATAAATTAAATAATAAAGGAAGCCATGTAAATATACAAGCATTTTTATAACATAAATAGGTATGATGGGTTACGACAACGAACCTCCTCATGGTACCCAGCGTTTCCAAAGCCCGACTGCGACACGGTACAAACTCCTCACAGTTAATCCTATAATACTCATACATCAGCCCTGATGACACTGCAATTTCACAAACACGGCATAATAACCCAGAAAAACATCATCTGTAAATAAAAATAATTAAAAATGGCATTGGTGTTCGGGCACCTGCCCCTGCGGTGCGATTCTCTTAAGGTTTAAGACACTTCTGCGCATACGAATTCAGTACAAAATTAACAATATCGAGGCCCTGGCTATTTCAAGTATAAATAATTATAAAATTTAAATGAATATTTGGAGACCCCTGTTTGGACCCTATTCCCGGGATTGCCGTCTCGTTAGGACATGAAACGGACAATGTGGCTGATTCGGATCCCGCTGGAACAATTGTAATGAAATACGAGTCCGGGAGAAATGGTTTAACAAAAGTCACCGCACTTCCGGTCTCCATGCGAATGCCACCCCCACCCCACCTTCCTATCCATGCACAAAGCCGAGCGGTATATTATTATGACGGTTTCGTGTTTTTTGTATTTATGTCTATTTTTAAAAGCCATATTAATTCATTAAAAAACCATGTTTTTTACACTCTTTTTACAAAATCGTCGTCAGAATAAAATTCTTTCTCTGATCTATGTATGTCTACAAACTTGAGGGTTTATCTACATTATATGTTAAAATTCTTAATTTTTTAGGAGAAAAATGTTAAATTATAAATAATACAGATACAATATTATATTTATTGACCCTCGATAAAAAGTTGGTTGTATTATCGTAGTTGACTGAGAGGCGTAAGGAGTCATAATTCCGATAGGCATTCGTTAAAATCTCGATATATTTATCCGATCGTTTAGCTCAGTGGATAGAGAAGCTGACCGGTGATCAGAAAGACCCAGGTTCAAATACTGGAGCGAACGGCTATTTATTTTTCAAGTGATTTGATGAATGCACATAGTAATTGTGATAACGATGAATTAATGTTATGTGCTTACATAATATTAAACCAATATTTGCTAAATAATAATTTGTAGTAATAACTAATAATGGACGACTTTCGTTAAATGTACATATTATTTTCAAATAATACCAAGATTTTTCAGAACTTATAAAATCTTACTAGCGTATTTTAAAATGTACCAATTAAGTATAATACCCTAATAACCTGTCCAGGCTTAAAGTTTAAAAAAAAAACAAATTATCATTGTAGGTACGTACAAAAACAAATAAATAAACTAAACATAACAACAAAAATAACTATTCAAATTGAATTACATTATAATATGAATATTATTTAAGTCTGCAGGTTCTATCTACCGTTACTACTAAGTTCTCTATAACAAGACTTTTCGCCCTTCAAACAAGGTTACGTAATAAAGAGCCTTTTTAGGTAACTCAATTTAACCACCCAACCGTCCCTGAGACCTCCCAGGATAAGTTATTTATTCTATTTGTCTTAGTTATTTTAGGAAAACCTTTTTGGGTACCTACTGAATACACGATAACAAAACCTTCGTAAACGTGATTTGACCTAGATTTTGTAACGTTATTTTATTTGTTGACACTAGAGATAATTTAAAATATATTTGAAGCGCTTTGCTTTAAAATTTCTAAGGTTTCACTCTGATAAATTTCACGCTAAATGCTCAGAAAATGTGAAAGCCGAATCGTTTGAATTGTGTTTGGCATTTTTGTTTATTTCATTTTCCCACCGTGAACTTTATCTTACTTGCACTAATAAACAAACCAATTTTATTATTACATATAGTGATTCCTCCGAGACCAATTCACTAAGGATTGAAATTATAAAAAGAGTTTACTGCATTCAAATAAGAAACATATTGCTAAGCAGATTACACATAAAATGCTGTAAATTACTGAATTATGCGGTAAAATACTTAATTGAGTTTTTTTCATGATTTTCAAAATCCCTGGGCGAAACATGAAAGGAATCAAAAGTTGAAAGTTGGATGTTTTTTACCTCCTTTAATTTTTTTGAATACCAACAAACATTTCAATAAGAAGAAAAAATAAGAAAACACAAAAAATATCTAAAACATTTAACAATATACCGGATACTGTACACACTCGTAGATTGCCTCTATTTGATAGGCCGTTTCTTTATACAATCGTAGTCCTCGTTTTTTTCACTGGAATTTAGACACTACCTACACCAATTTTTTTTTTTCATACACCGCGCTCCGTCCAGAAGCGTATTTCTATTGCCTTATATTTTAAAGAATTTATTTTCGTCTATTAAAAAATAAAAAATCAATAAAAAGAGACGACGCAAAAACGCTTCTTGTCGATATCTAAAAACTTTTAAAAAATAATTACTCTAGTGCTAAATTCCAGAGTGAAAATCAAGGACTACGAACATATGGAGAAATGGCCGCGGTCATGTGACGGATCATTTTCTTAAGTGTTATATGATTTAAAAAATTCTTATTATCTTTTTCAGGTGGCTGGGTACACTCTACACTCTTTATATGGCGGTAATTTTGTGCGAACTTAAAAATATTTTCGGAACAGATGTAAGTAGGTACCTACTATTTAAGATTTAAGTGGCAAATGACCGTGAAAAACAAAGGCATTTATGGCCACACGTAAACATGGTTTGCCTTTCAACGATCGGCTGTGATGAACAGTGCCCTGGGGGAGTTATCTGCCTGACAGTTACTGTTCAAGAGCTGTTCAAAATATATTCTCACATTATTGTATCACTAGAGACAATCCACTGCGCACTACTGAAGGTCACTTGTGTAGAAGATTAAGTTAAGAAAAACAGAAATGAGTCGTTTCTTAAAAGCAATCGGTGCGAATGCTCGTAACCTGCTCACGCAATAAAATATTTATAGACTGTAGGCTTAGTGAAATCAAATTTAATAAAGTTTATGGTTAAAACAGAGGTTTTAATGTGTAATTGTTGTGCTTTCCAAAATACGTCGTAAGAGGCGTGTGCTAGAAAAAAGCGCGTTTTGCGCATAGCATGCGCTAGCTTTTAATACAGGGTGTTACAAAACTCTTAATACAACCCGAAAACTGGTGAATGTACATCGTAATTGGAGACGATTCATAAATATGCCTTTTTAATCTGAGCTTGAAAAAAAAAAAAAAATTCTCACAATATTTTTCATAAGTATTGTAGATTAAATAAAATTGCTCATATACTTATTAAACGCTTTTTTAAATTTAGTTTTCTTTATGTATGGTATTAATTTGACTAAATACATGATATTCGATAAGAATTTGGAAAAAAAAACTTCGAAAAAAAATCTACTTCGTACTCAATTTTTTCGGAAACTAAGGGTCAAATAAAAAAAAATTGTTCTATAAAATCGACTCCAAACATGGTGAAGATTCACTAGTTTTCCGCTTGTACATCTAGTTTTGTTACACCCTGTATAGGACCAAGTTGAGGGACAATTCATAAATTTTTGAGGGAAATAGTATACAGGTAATTTTTTCCAAACTTTGTGACTGCAAATAATAATGTGGCGGTCTAAATCAC
The DNA here is from genome assembly GCA_022494985.1 of Micrasema minimum. NCBI lineage: Eukaryota > Metazoa > Arthropoda > Insecta > Trichoptera > Brachycentridae > Micrasema > Micrasema minimum. The sequence goes on along the minus strand of JAGVSP010002981.1, from coordinate 4,603 downwards.
CCTTGTATCGACAATAATGCTTAGAACAAGATCGATAAACGCTTAAATCGACCTGTGATCTATCTATTTGTGATCTGTGCCCTAGGTACCAGGTCTTGTTATTTGTTTCATGTGAATTCGCTATGATTTAAAATTTAGACATAACACCTTACTATTGCCGTTCATGCGTATCGAAAACGATTGCTTATATAAAGATAAAAGAAAAATAAAAGAAATTATAGAAAACAAACGTAAAATACGCAACCTATTGCGTGGATTACGGTTAATAAAACTGCCATACAATATTGAAAGTATTGATTACAAGCATTATTCCTTCCAGATATAGGTACCTACTGTGTACTTACGTATTTCGTGAAGCAAGATAATATGAGGCTATTCGAAGCAAAGTTAGATATAATCTCAGTTTCCTCTAAGGATCATATAAAGAAATAATCCCGTTTAGCTAGTATCCGTTTTTTATGTTAAAAAAAAAATTGCATACTAAGATCATTGAAGCAAATGCACGCACGTGGGCTTATTAAAGTGGGCTTTTGATTTTTGTGGTATCACCGTGAATCATACCCGGAAAATCCATGTTGTGAGTCTAGCGTCTTACAGTACACCACGGGGGCCGTCATTCTCACAATAGGCTTTTGAGTTATTTTCAAAATGTCTTCTTATTTAAATAGACACGACTGAGCGGGAGGGAGCGTTGTGTTCCCGCCATCCTTGTATGCAAATATACCGAGTAATGTGTTGTGCGCATGCGCAGATTGCGACTTGCGGGCAATAACTCGTCCTGCCCCAGTGCTGAGGAAAGTTATTGTAAACCCGGGACCCTATGCTGGACTGAAGGTCGTATACGACACTTCGAAATGGCGAGTGACTTGCACCGTAGATCACTCGCCATTCCGGAATGTCGCATACGACATTCAGTCCAGCATAGAGTCCGATTCGACTCCCGCTGCGGCCGAAGCCGTAAATTGTACAGTTGCATTGTGGATTTAGTTGGCTTCTCGTACTAGACACAACTTAGTGCGAAATGTGTCAAGAGGGATGTGTACAGCCGCCCTTAACCCTTTAAAAGACATATTTTTTTCAGTTCAATGGGTGCTTTCCAAGGGTGTTAAATAATAATAATAATATGGAGGTACAATTAACTTGAATTGTCGACATTATTGATATCTCAACAGAGACAGAGAAACTCTGGAAACGAATGTGGGTTATCTAGGCGTTTACAAGGCTTATGACCTGTCATTGGCTAGGTTAGGTGGCCACTTGATGTATTACAACATTCCCCATTCCGCCCATCATCTGACAACCATATATGACAAATTTTTGAAACTTCTATATATGTTGAGTTTTTACAGAAGAATCCACATGCGAGTTGGTTTTTCGACAGATTTTTAATATTTTTTCCCTACAGTGACATCTGTTGAGAAATAGTTAGGCATTTTTTTGAGTAATTTGTCTACAAGTATTTGTATTCGGTCAAAATGTTGTTAAATTGTCGACGCTTAAAGCGCACTTTATACGGGAGAGAAAGCTGTAAGTTTCTTGTGCAGTTGGCAAACTGTCTCGTATAAAGCGAAAACTGTATGGAATATTGAATGGTCGGCGCGATGTTTGGCTGATCTGACAGTTAATGTTTTTTATGCAAAGGTTTAAGTAGATATTGATATATTGAATGCTTTTAAAACCTTAAAAAAAAAACAAATAGTATATTTACATTATTAGCTATATAAACAATTTCCTAAATGTAAACATTCGATAATAACTTAGGATAGCGCTTAAAATGTAAACATATTTAGCGTGTCTTTTGACAGACTATACATAACAGTTTTCTGTACAAGAAACTGCACAAAAACTGTACAGTTTTCAGTCCAGTATAAAGTGCGCTTTAATTAATCAAAGGAAAATAACCCTAATGATACTATTTTATATATCCGTTCATTTGTTATATGTATAAATTAAAATTTCATTTCATTTTCCACGCCGAGTGTCGACTGTTTGCTAGGGCCATCCGGCTATTGTTGGTTCCTTGCTTTATTACTTAGGAATGTTACTAACAACGATTCTCGGAAAAATTCTTTATTTATTTTCTATCATGTTTAATTGCGTTGCATTAAAGGCGAAGGCTTTATGATTATCGAGTGGTTGGATTTGGTAAAATTTTAGTATTAACCACTTGGCGCCTCCACATACTCTTCAGAAGACCACTTTTTTCAATATGTGATATTTGTAGGTCCTTCCTTGGTCCTTCTACATTTCCGCGGAAGTTAAGTTTTGCTGACATAACAAGGCGAACCAATCTACATAATATTTAGAACTGAAAAATGAGTGCAAAAACAAATCAACAAAAGGAAGATATTTATGTTTAACACATAGGTATAATTTGAATTCAAATTCTATTCTATTATATTAAAATTCATTGAACTAGAAAGTGAAAATTGCGATGTGTTAAGGATATTCGGATTGTCATTGTTTCCGTTTCCTTGTATTGTTTTAGCAAAAGCAATTAAAGTTCGTTGCCCCACATTTTTACTAAATTATCAGTCAACACTTTACGAAAATGCAAAAAATGCATAAGAGCGTTACTTTTAAAATACTTGAGTTTTCTTTTTATTACTACTACCACTTTTCCTTATCCGCACCTAATGGTGCATAAGGCACTGCATTGGACCACTAAGTGCAGTGAATCTTCATCATTTTTATTACATGAAGGTAAGATGATCAGTCTTACGCTTCACTGCCAGTCCAAGGTATCTCACAAATGAAATATTAATATGAAACCACATGTAAATATTACCCCTACAGGAATCGAACGCGCTACCACTATGCCACGAGGCGGACATTTTCTTTTTAGTCAGCTTTTTATTTCGGTGCTCTGTAATTTGCATTTTGAGATGTGTATAGAAATAAGCTATCGAAATACTAAAGGCAATGTACATCTGTAGCTCAAGCACAGATAACTATCGACGTAGTTAAAAGCGTGCTAATCACGTGCTAACGCTAACGATTTGAGCGATCCCAATGAAATAACGTTTAATACCGCGAGCATTGACGATCTGAGCCGAGCGGAGCCGAGCGGAGCCGAGCGGAGCCGATCTACGCTATATATCGCGGCCTTACGTCAAACGTCAAATCATCGCGCTTGTCGGATTTTTTATTATTTCGACTGCTTTTCTCAATATTGCTTGCCGAAAACCGGCTAAATGCAATACGGCACTCGAGAAAGATTGAATGAAGATATGTGCGAATAAGATATATCTCGGGAAATGGCTCGCGACTAGAAGCGCTCGTTTAATAATCCCGATCGATAACTTTTAACGCGTGTTCCATTGTGATCGCGAAAACGTTAAACATCCATGGGTAAGAAATCGTTATCACGTCGCTTATTACCGAGTCGGTACTGATCTGTGATCGAGCAACTGGAAAAAATTATCTTAGCTTGCATCAGACAAATTATAAATTTTGAATGGAACAAGTATAAACGTAACAACTGTATAGATTAGTTAATTCTCCACCGATTTCATGCCGTAGTGCAAAATGTTCACATATTAACACAATGCTTTCTTTTTTAGGCAGACCTTAAACAATGAAACCACGACACGACATGTTTCGTTCATTTTGCGCACAAAAAGTCCACTTTACTTGTGCGCAACCACTTTTCTAGATTGCGCAAGAAGATTGCGCAATGGCCGATTCGCATTCACGTTACTCCTGTATGGAACCATACTGACGTAATGGTCCGATCTGTGATACAATTATTATTGATATCCACATTATGGCGATGTTTCGATATGAGAGAAACAGTATTATCCTCGGCTTCCTATCTGGTCAAGCAGCCTTATATTCCACACTCAATAATATTAGTCAATATTATCATAGATCGAATACAAATGCCCGCATTTCAACGACGCGACGGCGACGCGACGTGTGAAGATGGCGTGGTTTATAGGTATAAGAAAATTTAAAGAAACAAACGCTTTTATTAATATTGTTTAAAATTAAACTTACACCCAAAATCCAAATCTAATAAAAATCTCTTGATATGTTTTTTAAAAGTGTTTCTTAAAGTACGAATATAAGAAATAAATAATAAAAGAGTTTTTTTTTTTTTAAATTATGAAAATCGTATTTTTCTCCTCGTTTTTCATTTTGTTTGGGACTAAAATATTTTCTTTACATGCTACTACTTCAACTTTCCCCCATCCGCACCGAATTCAATTAAAAAACTTGAATTTTCACTATGACAACCGTTGTCAAGTAAAATACCCTATATAAAAGGTTTTTAGATCCATCATCTTAATCTATGGTATACATTGTATTTACAGAAACTGTAGACGTACTAAAGCCATAGTGCATAATAGATAATTCATTAAAATATTCGTTGTATTTTGTAGTCCAAATATCCAAATGCCCATATCTATATCACTAAAGCAGGTATTTCTAAATTACACAATACTAAATAAATCTGACTGAAACACGAACAAATTTAATGTTTGATTACATTGCGATAAGCGATTTGCTGAAATATAAATACTTAAAATAATTTATGTAACAAAAGTACTTGTGTAGTAATCTAGATTTAAACAATGCAACCGTTAATACATTGGAATCT
>JAGVSP010002980.1:0-29471 GCA_022494985.1 Micrasema minimum | reverse complement strand
GAAATGTACAAGTGTCGAAATTAGATCAGAGTGCAAGGCTGAGATAAGCACTATCGACAAAATTAAGAAGGGGCTTTTACGATGGTTTGGTCATGTGGAGCGAACGAGTGGGGAAAGAACGGTTAAAAGAAGTTTAAATGCAAGTGTAGAGGCCGAGGAAGGCCGAGAAAGACATGGCATGACCAAGTACAACAGTACTTGAAAGTGAACATGTGAAAAGTCGGAATAATCGGCGTATGTGCATTAGAAGATGTATGAATGTAGAGGAAGCAAAGGAAGTATGTCAGGACAGAGTGGTATGGCGTTCTATCCTCTCTGCCTACCCCTACGGGGTAATGGCGTGATGGTTATAAAGTTAGATTTAAACTTAATTTACATTTGATTCAAACTTGACATCAATTTTATTTTCATTTATATTAAATTTGATTTCGAAGATGGTACCACAAAGTTTACGGAAAAGTTACCAACAGTTGACATGAGGGGGCAGTTCATAATTTATGGAACGCACCTGTATAAAATATGTCGATTGACATCTATGGTTATATGACTGTTTCGGTGAGTTAAAAAAATATGATTATTTGAAACCGTTTTAATAAAATTTAATAATTATTTGTGTAATTTGCTATCCATAGTATTTTTATTGGTTGGCCATACGTAAGTAATTTGATTTTATTTGAATAAAATATCCTTAGATGGCGCTTTTCGAAGAGCCGAGAATGCAAAAAATATTTTCTATAGAGTAAGGGCTATTTACCAAATTTTGGTGTTTTTTCTTTATTTATACATGGTGTAAAAAAACTCGATATACCTACAAGCGTAAAACTAGTGAATCTACGTCTTATTTGCTGTCGATTTTGAAGAGTAAATTTTTTTATTTGACCCATAGTTTTCGAGAAAATTGAATAATAAAAGTGATTTTTTTTTCGATATTTTTTTGCAAATCGTTATCAAATATAATTTATTTAGTCTAATCAATATTATCCATAAAGAAAACAAAATTAAAAATTAAAAAATTCATAAGAATTCGTGGAATTTTACTTAATCTGCCGAACTTATGAAAGCTTTTACGAGAAAAAAAAAAAATTTAATCTCAGATACAAAAGTTATATTACACATTCGACTTCAAATATGATGTAGATTCACCTGTTTTCGGGTTTGTACTACGAGTTTTGTTACTCCATGTATATCCACAGCTCAACGCCTTTGAAACAGAGTATATTTATATTAACAACATGAGGTCGCGGGTTCGATTCCTTATGGAGGTCAATATAGACTATTTGATTAACAGTTTTGGACTGGCACTGAAGTGTAAGACTGATCGTCTTGCCTTCGTGTAACAAAATATCAATATTCCCAGAATTTGGTGTATAAATGCAGTGTCTTATGCACCAATAGTAGTAATTAATGTACGCTATTTTAAGAATTAAAAATAATTAAATTAAATAAATTATTGAATCATTCGGCGTTAAATTTTTTATCAAGATGCATAATCAATGCTACAATATTCATCCCAATAAACTATGTCAACGATGAGCAAGATTAATTTTAAATAACCGCAATTTATTACTTTACAGTATTTTTTGGAAATTATTTGGAAATTCTCTTAGTATTGAATCTCAATTTAAAATTATATATGTAGTAGGTTTTGTTACCTGACTCAGCAAAATTTAGATCTGACTGTGTTAAATTAGCGTAAATGCATAAATACAAGATTGTACTGTAGTAAAAAATTGTTTTGACGAAAAAATTACTTAAAAAAAATTACGTTGTAGCAAAACATTTCTTTCTTCCTTAATCTGCGAATAATGAAACTATTACCATTTTTAACTAACTAACTAACCATCACGCTATTTCCCCGTAGGGGTGGGCAGATAGGATAGAACGCCATACCACTCTGTCCTTACAGACTTCCTTTGCTTCCTCTACATTCATACATCTTCTAATACACATACGCCGATTGTTTCGACTTTTCACATGACCACTTTCAAGTACTTGACGTACTTGGTCATGCCATGTCTTTCTCGGCCTTCCGCAGCTTCTACATCCAGACACACTTGCATTTAAACGTGGTTCCTATAAAAAACAAAAAGGAATATATACCTACAGAATTAGAATAATACCAAATTTAAAAAACAATATACGCCTGCTTATCAATATGCAATATCTTAAAAAGAAATTTTGATTAAAAAGATATACAAAAACGATAATTTTAATAAATATTAAACTCAATAAAAAAAAAAACGAACAAATCAGTACCTACACACCTACAACCTTTATTGTAGGTATTACAAAAGGGACAAAAAGTTTGGAAGGGAATGTGGATAGGTATCTATAATAGGCATTTTTGTATATGTCGAAAGTAAGTACCTACCTACTAGATTGTTTTAGGAGCGCTTTGATTTTGAAAAAATTTTAATCTGTCATGAAAATATTTTTAAGGATTGCTTATATTTAAATACTAGTAAATTGTAAAAGCAAAACTTAGAAGTTCTGGCAAAAATAATCGAGGGTTGTTTTTTTCGTATTTTCAGTAAGCCAAGCAGCTAAAATATTCAGGAAAAGTATAAGCGGGCTTAACTTAGGTACTAGTTTCTTTGATTTTTTTTATCTTTTATAAAAATGAGTTTTCATCAACGTTACTACTGTTTTTTTTATTTTTTCACACATCTCGTTCTGTAAATCTAAATATTTAATATGTGCTGACTTGTGCACATAACCACAAAAATTGATTTAAAGCAAAAAGGTACCGAGAATATTTTGAGATCTTGCGGTTTCTGTGTTTATTCTTCGGGTTCCGATTTCGTGATGGTTCCTAGAACTCATTATCCAATTATGTTCTTAAAACCTCTTTTCAAGGTTAATTTCCCGATTCTATTAAGTTGGTATAGATACAGATTATTTGTAAAAATATTATGCAATACGAGAAGCTTTTGGCCAAAAACTAAGAGATTTTCGGGGCATTCGTTGATTGGCAAAAAAATTTATCGAGTTGATCGAGAAAGCTATGGATGGTTTATCGGAGTATTGATAGATCGACAACCTTGTCCGCACTATAGCTTCTTTATAATATAAAGATAGTGCTGTATGTGTAAGGGTGAATAGTTCATTTTCTTCTCCCTAAAGCAATCAAACACGGATGTGTGATGTCACCTTAGAAACTTTTCAAACATGTTTTATCTTCACTGAATACATTGAATATGATCGTGAGGTGAACTAAACACAACAATTCTGGATGTTAAAAGCAGTTAATTTAGTCTAGCTTTAGGCTTTGGATAACAATTGGGTTCTTTCAGATTTTCTATTTTTTATTTCAAAAAATTGATTGAAAAATTACAATATCAAGGATTTTTTTTTAAATTTTTACGATGTCATATGAATTTTCTAGCGCGGTTTGAAATAGCGCTTTTTCAAATCGCTCGCAAAATCCTCCATTTGGCGCGCATGTGGTGTGACGTCACATCAATATGGGCGCTGACTTCGTAATGAATTTCCCGCTTTTTATAATGGACGGGTATGACGTCATTAGCCAATAACGGGCGTTAAAAGTCACTCGTAATTTCGTGTTTTTAAAACATAAATTTATAAATGAAAACAACATTTTTGATCATTGTGTTTTATATCGTTGGAATTGTAAAAATATACTTTAAATATTTATAACGTTTTCAAGGATATTCGTGCTATCGGGAACAACCCAATTGATGCATTATAATTAAAAATCAACTAAAATCACTCGCAAAGGAGAGCGATTGTTATGACTGAATAGTCGAACGTCGTAGTTTTTGAAAAATATAAATATGATAAAATATAAGATTGTAGCAAATGGAGGTATATTGAAACAAGGATATTGAAAGGATGGTTAGTGCCGTAAACAGAGTTAATGGTGCCTCAAAGTTTGCCGTAGCAAATAAGTACTCGTCAAAAGAGGGTAAGATAGCAGTTCATAATGGAGTTCTAAAACCAACTTTTATGTATTTAGCGAAGCATGGAGTTGGAAATAAAAGACGGAGTTTTGGTGGAGGACAATGGCAAGAAAGTATATCTATATTAATTTATTCATCATCATCATCTCAGCCCGTTGAGGTCCACTGCTGGACATAGGCCTACCCCTGCCGTCTCCACTCCTCCCGATCCTGCGCCGTCCCCATCCACTGTCTTCCAGCAGACTTCCTGATGTCGTCCACCCATCTCATCGGTGGACGTCCTTGAGGCCTCTGGTTCCTCGGCCTCCACACCAGAACGAGTTTCGTCCATCTGTCGTCCGTCATTCTGGCTATGTGACCGGCCTATTTCCACTTCGACCAAGCAATTCGCTGCACCACGTCGCAGACCTTTGTCTGGCGTCGGATTCAATAGTTCCCTTTTCGGTCTCTTAATGTTATTCCAAGAATAATCCTCTCCATGCTCCTCTGTGCAACTTGCAACTTATGGGAGGATTGCTTGGTCAGAGTCATTGTTTCCGCGTCATAAGTAAGGACGGGCAGAATGCATTGGTTAAATACTCGAGTCTTGAGTGAGTTGGGAATGGAGCTTCGGAATGTGGAATTTAGCTTTCCAAAAGCCACCCAAGAGAGATTTATCCTCCTATTAATTTATTGCTTTGTTTTAAATGTATGCATTTTTAAATTTTATTTCTTGGGCGTGACACGCTTATTTCACTGTTTTGAATTCAATTTGCGCCAAAATAAAAAAATGACGGCCAATCTGCCGTCCTAGATAGCGACAGAGGGTAAAATTTATTATGTGAGAGGGAAAAGCTCAGAATATTTAAACTGATAAAGTATGGAGTTAATGATATTTGAAGCAAATTCAACTATTTTCCGCTCTTCCCTATTCAATATTCAATATTCCAGTTTTCGCTTTGTACAGGACAGTTTGCAAACAACTGCTCCAGAATCTGTACAATTTATCATGTTGAATATCAGTTACCAGCTAGCTTGCTATCAACTTAAAATCAAAGATATTCTGTTGAATATAATAGTCTACTACTGCGCATTATAATACAACAGTGACATAATAAATTTATATGGAAATAATAAACGTATCCTAGATTTTTAAATAGATAAAAACGTAGAAACTTAAATATTTAATGGTCTGTATTACAGTTTAATTTAAAAAAAAATCTAGATTAAAATTAATACACTATTATCATAGTGATTCTTTCAAGTTATATACTAACATAAATACACATTTTTAAAAACGATATTCTCATATTTAAAAAATCATGATACCTTCTACATAAATGTCAAATGTTTTTTTAAATAACTTGATTTTAATATATTTATAAATTTTATGTTTTATTGTTTTAACGCCCATAGGGCTTTTACATAGACATCTTTAAATGTTACACAGTAGGTAGCTATTCATTACCGCCAGAGATGGCATCCAGACACTGTTCCCTAAATGCCCAAGATTAGTGTTGAAAACATCTATATTATTAGCATACTTGTTTGCCAGTGCGTGCATTCGTCGTATAGATGAGTTTGCACTGTAATTTGTCGATGATTGGCTGCAGTAAAATAGTGCATTTCTACGGGTAACTCGACCAGGCACTCGTATACTAATTAAATTTGTTAGTTGACAAAAATCAAACATAGAATTTAATACTTTGAACAGAAAGAGCAAATCATTTAATATTCTTCTATTTTCTAATGTTTGTATATTCAAAAAGTTATTTGAAAGTTATAATTTATGTTTACAGGGGGAATATTTAATTTAAAATTAATTAAGCGCAAAAATGTATGTTGGACTCTTTCAATGTTCTTTACGTGAACCCTGCAATAAGGAAACTAAATATATCATCTAGTTCATTATCAGAGTGAATAAAAAAGGGTATAAAAACAAAAACCCGGATATTTTCTACGTAGCATCCTTATTATTTGGAATTCCCCCAAAGAACTACTCGCACATGAGCTCAATCACAGATAACTATCGACGTAGTTAAAAACGTGCTAACCACGTGCTAACGCTAACGATTTGACCGATCACAGTGAGCATACGTTCCATACCACGTTCGTCGAGCGAGCATTGCCGAAGCAACGCTCGGGAATGCTCGGCACGCGATATCGCGGCCAGACGTCAAACGTCAAATCATCGCGCATGTCGGATTGTTTATTATGTCGACTGCTTTTCTCAATATTTGGCTTGCTGAACGCCGGCTAAATGCAATACGGCACTCGAGAAAGATTGAATGAAGATATGTGCGAAGAATATATATCTCGGGAAAGGGCTCGCGACTTGATGCGCTCGTGTAATAATCCCGATCGATAATAACTTTTAACGCGTGTTGCATTGTGATCGCGAAAACGTTAAACATCCATGGGTAAGAAATCGTTATCACGTCGCTTATTACCGAGTCGATAGTGATCTGTGATCGAGCAACTGGATTAATTTAATGTATGATAAATAATTAGATACCCACTCATTATTATGGCTTAGTATTATTCTTAACCATGAAAAAAAACAAGATCTAATTTTAAGGGTCAGTGCTACATAATGGTGTTTATTTAAGGCAACTTTTATACAACCATAGTCTTAGATGGATTTTCTCCCTGGAATTTAGCACTGGAGAAATAATATTTTCACACGTTTTAAAAATCGACTAGAAGTGTTTTCAACGTCTTATTTTTTAAAAATAACTTATATATCTCCTTTCCGCCTCGTAGCATAGTGGTAGCGCATTTAGCTACCGTGCCTGAGGTCACGGGTTCGATTCCGGTAGGGGGTCAACATAAAATATATTTATACACATGAGACTTCCACATGAATATTTCATGTGTGATACCTTGGACTGGTACTGAAGTGTAAGACTGATCATCTTGTCTTCATGTAATAATATGATCAAGATTCACTGCACTTGGTGTACCAATGCAGTGTCCTATGCACCATTTGCACCCAATGGATAAGGAAAGTAGTAGTAATAGTAGTAGTGATTAATCGAGTAGTATCTCCTTTAAAAAATAATATGTACACCAAAAAATAAGACAGCGCGAACACGCTTCTAGTTCTCGCTTAATTAAGCACCTTCTTTAATGCAAAACTCAAATATGACACTAATATTTATTTAAGAAAACTTAATTGCGTAGGTACCAGTCAAAAGTACAAAATTCAATTAGGTACAATCAAGTACATAAAATAATACTCTTCTAATTCTGAGATTGAGTACAAAAAACCTCTAATAATACTTGTTCTATAGTATACATTATACAATAAGGAACAAAAACGATAATCATTTGTTTTTTCCCCTCTACTCACGATTCTCATATAAATCCGGCTTTATATAAATAATTATCATTAATCCAGCGAATCTTAACAGTGATAGTTGTCTCAGTAATCTTCAGTATACCTTTTTTAATATTTGTAGGTGTACAAGTTGTTGAGATTAGGTTGCTTTAAAAAACAATTCAAATTTTGTGTAAAACGAATTTCAACATGTTTTTGTTAATTGTGATTCTGCAAGCACTGATATGTGTCGTTTTTGGAGCCAGTATACGTGAGTATTTGGTACTGTTTTTATTTATGTATTTGCTATAATTTTTTTGATATTTTCACAGCAGTTACAATAGAAAATGGTAAAAAAAGTACGATATTGGTGCCTATTTATTTTTTTTAAATAATAACGAGACCTATAAACAATATTTATTTTCAACAACATTTTTTTTAATGAATACAAATACTTGTAGACAAATTACTGGATTATACCCATGCTGGGCTGATATCAGATAGACCTATATATATGGTTGTCAGATGATGGGTGGATACTTCTGTACAAACTCAATATATATAGTAGTTTCAAAAATTGGTCATAAATGGTTGTCAGATGATAGGAATGGGGAATGTTGTAGTACATCAAGTTGGCCACTTAACCCAGCCAATGACAGGCCATAAGCTACATAACATAGCTAGATGACCCACATTCGTTTCCAGAGTTTCTCTGTCTCTGTTGGGATATCAATAATATCAGATATTTATTTCATTTATTTATTTTATTTTATTGTTTTTACGTCCATAGGGCTTTAACATAGACATTTTTAAATGATTACACAGTAGGTAGCTATTCATTACCGCCAGAGATGGCGTCCAGACACTGTTCCCTAAAATGCACTAGATTTGTGTTGAAAATATCAATATTGTTAGTATACTTGTTATGATACTACTAATAAAAAAATAAAATAAACGAGGAAGGCAGTATAATAATAATTACATAATTTATACAAAAGCTTTATGACTGATCACATCGCACCCCGGGGGAACAAAAGAGAGTCAACTCTAAAAACAACTTTTTGGGAAATGGCTAAAAACACTAACTTTTTTGTTTCTTAATTTTTTTTTACAATTTTTTGGTTGTAATTTCTACGAATATTGGATAAAAACGTTTTGTTTTGCCCATTGTGAAAAAATTAAGAAACAAAAAAGTTAGTGTTTTTAGCCATTTCCCAAAAAAGTTGTTTTTAGAGTTGACTCTCTTTTGTTCCCGGGGTGCGACATTACCTCCATGAAATGAAATGATCAAAACCTTCGAACAAGAATTCATACGAATTTTCTAAAAATATACGCTTCCTAGGGTTAATTTCATAACACCTCTTATTATCAAATTCCACCATCTAAAGACTCCAGTACTTAGGCCAATACACGAAACGTGTGACGTAGATGTCTAGTGATGACGTAGATGCCTATTGATGACGTAGTGGGTAACTAGACATCTCAGACACGGTTGTATTTTTTAAGTATGAAATGTCACTTCTCTAAAATTTTTGTTGGAATATCAAGATACACTGCACTTGGTGTACCGATGCAGTGCCCTATGCACCATTGGGTGCGGATAAAAGAAAGCAGCAGTAGAAGTAGTATTATGAGTTGATTTGTCTGCCTTGTGGTGGTAGTGCTTAGTGCGCTGGGGTCGATTCGATGCGGGTTCGATTCCCGATGGGGCCCGAGTTGTTAATAAATTATGGCAATTTAAATATGTGTCTACAATTATTCACGAAGCAGCAACATGGGCATATTTCATGATAGTTATCTGACTTTTGCGAATAAACTCTTTAGAATCTAATTAAGTACTTATATCTTAAAAATAATTGTTCACTAATTTATATCTCGCTACATGAACGTTGTGTGATTCTGTAATTATTTAGTGTATACATTATAAGTTGATTATGCATGTTATTGTATGTAATAAAAATGTTTTTGTGTACCTTTGTTGAATTACCATAGTAAATAAATAATTAAATAAACTTGTTTATTTAGTTAATTTGGAAACCTGTTAGTAACAAATTAAGAGACAACATTTTTACTCCAGTAATAAAACGGATTTAAGTTTGTAAGGCTTTAAACGCCATAATACAGTTGAAAAACAATATTAGTCATATTTAAACCATATACCTTGGTGCATTGGAAACAAGAAAAGTTTTAAGATGCATTTAAACACCTGATGATGTCATTAACGTAACGTTGTCATGCCCTTTTATTGCATTTAATTTTTTTTCATCGCTCTCCCTTTCTTCCCAAGCTGTAAATAAATATTTTTTACATATTTTATGTAAGTATATTTTTTCTTATTAATTCTTTAATGAATGAAAAAGGAATATCAATTTTGTTAGTCCTGTAAAAAAAATTCCAGGGAAAAAATAACCAAATTAATTTATTAATTTGTATCTTCATTTTCCGTCAAAAAAATTAAAAACACAATTTTTGCGACGTTTTATTGTGTTTGCCGCGAACTTGGTCGCATTAATAATAATTGAATGAAAAACACTTTTTTACAGCCTTAGCCTTACACCTCGATTAATTGATAAATAAAATATTACAACAATAAAGGTGAAAAAAGCTATCAAGAATAATATTATTAATACTCTTGACAGCTTTTTTCACCTTTATTGTTGTAATATTTTATTTATCAATTAATCGAGGTGTAAGGCTAAGGCGTTAAAAATGTGTTTTTCATTCAATTATTATTAATGCGACCAAGTTCGCGGCAAACACAATAAAACGTCGCAAAAATTGTGTTTTTAATTTTTTTTAAAATTTTAATTTTAATTTGCCATCTTCAGTTATATGAACAATATGTTCATATTTCTATATTTGTTGTTTTTTGGGATTATCCGTGTTGTGTTTTTTCTCCTCTCCCGGAGAGGAGAAAAAACACAACACGGATAATCCCAAAAAACAACAAATATAGAAATAACAACGACCGTGAAAATCTACGCACATATTTAATATGTTCATATAACTGAAGATGGCAGAACGCACAAGGAACTCGCAATCCGTCTAGGAATTGCTGGAGCAACTTTCAACACGATGCGTGCTGTCTGGAATTCCAGTTTATACTCGGTCAAAACAAAATGCCAACTCCTTAATTCCTGTATTGTGCCGGTGCTCCTTTATGGATGCGAATCCTGGCACCTCACAAAACCTCAGAATGCTCGCTTGTTGAGCTTTGAGAACAAGTGTCTGAGAAGGATTCTAGGCATAAGGGTGGTTTGACTTCATAACCAACGCTGAAGTTAGGGAACGGACGCAGCAAACCTCCAAAAACTGGAGTCATGAAGATGCGGCGATGGACCTGGCTTGGGCATGCACTCCGGATGCCTCAGGAGAGCCTGAACCCGAGCTGCCTCTTCTTTACGCCTGCAGGATCCCGCCGTCCTGGCAGACCGTCGATGACCATCCTACGGATGTATTCGGCGGAGCTGATGGATGCGGGCCTGACGTGGGAGGAGGCGAGAGAGCTGGCTGGTGACGGGGTCTCCTGGAGGGATCTAGTGATGTCCACGTGCTCCACATAGGAGCGATTATGGCGAAAGAAGAAGAAGAGAAGATATGACCAAAAAATTGGTTATCCATGAAGTTCAAATTTTTCCGATTGCAGAAGGTGCAAATTTCAATTCATCGTGAAGGTTATGATCGTATCAATTATATTTGTCGCTGATGGAGAGAAACAATAATTACTGTTTAAATACCATCACAATAACAATAACAATAAAATTATCATCATTGATAATATCTAAGCAACAGTGCAATTATTTTGATTGTGACAAAAACCACATAAAACTTATTATTTAATGCTTTTATAAACCTTGTAGATAATACTTTAAATCTGTAATAATTTTTTTTCTAATTAAACAGCTCATTTCTTTCGAACAACAATTCACTAGAAGGGACTTTTCTTTACAAATATTCTAAAAATATACGCATCCAATGGTTAATTTCATAACACCACTTATCAAATTTCCACCGTCTAAAGACTCCAGAACTTAGGCCAATACACGAAATGTGTGACGTAGATTTCTAATGCTGACGTAGATGCCTTTTGATGACATAGTGAGTAACTAGACACCTCAGACACGGTAGTATTTTTTAAGTATCAAATCTCACTTCTCTGAAATTCAAAGATTATTTATTATCGAAGATAGGTATTCTTTTAAAAAATAAAATATATGTAATGCTATGATTTTTTTTTACCAAAGAATGAATGATAGCAAAATACACTATCATTTTTTTAATTAAAAATAAATTAATCCAATCTTACGATATTTGCACATATTTCAATTTGTAAATACTGTTTTCAATAAAGCCTAAGCGGCTTGTGGTTGAAAATAGAAATCGAGTCGTGTGGAAGTGGGGATTCGAACCGAGGATCTCTCGACTGCGAGACCGCGACGCTACCACTGGGCAACCACCCGTTCGTATTATGCATAATATAATGTGTATTTGCGTAATTTAAATAACAGGAATTTACACATTAAAAAAAGTTTAAAATAACGCAGTACTTCGAAAAAAAATTAAAATAAAATATACAATTTTTCATTTTCTAACTAACTAACTAACTATCACGCCATTTCCTTGTAGAAGTAGGCAGAGAGGATAGAACGCCATACCACGCTGTCCTGACAGACTTCCTTTGCTTCCTCTACATTCATACATCTTCTCATGCACATACGCCGATTATTTTAACTTTTTCACATGTCCACTTTCAAGTACTTGTCGTACTTGGTTATTCCATGTCTTTCTCGGCCTTCCGCGGCTTCAACATCCAGGCATATTTGCATTTAAACTTCTTTTAGCCGTTCTTTCATCACTCATTTGCTCCACATGACCAAACCATCGTAAAAGCCCTTTCTTAATTTTGTGGATAATGCTTATCTCAGCCTTGCACTCTGCTCTAATTTCGACATTTGTACACCTATCATACATAGTCTTACCACACATTCGCCTGAGATATCGCATTTCATTTTCAAATACGAAATAATAAAGGGCTGCCTCCGTTAATAATTTCTCTCCATAAATTTCGGGTAACGATTCACGTTGCGATCACAAAAAATCAAAATGAATGTTTATTTACTAAGACTTGGTGTTTATTTGTTCCTGTCTTTCTGGTCTATTTTAGTTATTAAAAAAAATAAAATATAATGTAAAAGCTTTTTAGTAAATACGAAATGGTGTTGTGAGCATTTTGTTGTTAAATTCTAAGAAATTAGCCATAAAGCCAGTTAGTTCACTATTTATACAAAAAATTTACACTGTTTCCTGGCGTCCTTGAAAAATAATTTGTATAAAATGCATCTCTGCTGTTAGAGATTTTAATGAGCGTATTTCAGTAATAATTATGAATGTACATAATATGAAGTTACTGGGATCAAAGTTTATAAATCAATAGAAACAGAAAATGAAATTGTTTTTGAATTTTTTTCTTGATTTTTGGTGGATAGGTATATTTAACGAATTTTTCTATTCTATTCTAAGGGGGGGTCAGAGCATTGAGCTCCTGACGTCACTGCGGTCTGTGAAGATCTATTGTGACGATTTCCTTTAAGTTAAGCCCGCTATATACGGGACAGTTTACTACACAGTTTCCTGTGCAGTCTGAAAACTTTCCCGTATAAAGCTAAAACTGGATGAAAAACTGTATGCTAGTGTCAGATTCTCACTGTGCGCTAATTCCACACATTTTTTCACACAGTTTCAGCGCGTGTATCACTCGCGGCGATTACGACAGTATAATACGTATAATATTCAATAGTATCGGTAATATTACAAATAAACTTTGAAAAACTTTTATGATGGCGAATATGAAAATAATGTAATAAATAATATGAACTGAAATCCTAGATCGAAATTTAAAATATCAAA
Source organism: Micrasema minimum (assembly GCA_022494985.1). Classification (NCBI taxonomy): domain Eukaryota; kingdom Metazoa; phylum Arthropoda; class Insecta; order Trichoptera; family Brachycentridae; genus Micrasema; species Micrasema minimum. The sequence goes on along the minus strand of JAGVSP010002980.1, from coordinate 16,346 downwards.
TAACGACTATTTGACAGAAGAGCAATGTTGCCAAATTGTAAAATCAGTAGAAGATTCTAAAGTAATATATGTTGAATTTATCTGCGCTTATAATTCCATAAAATAAATGCTTTAAGACTAAAATGACTCCAAAATCGGTAAATCGGTTGTACATTTTCAGTGGATTCGTTAAGTCTCCACAAAATTGATAGATCTGCAAAAAATAGATAAGATAGGCGACGATAGAGATTATTAGTATGGCAACATTTACGTAGCCTTGGAGAGGGTGAGGACTAGCATATCCAATGCTGCAGTTTCGCCTCCAGGTTCAGGCATAACGAAGGTTTACTTTGATTTGTTTAAGTATTAATTCAACTGTCTGGATATCGGATATTTCCTCTGTAAAAACAAAATTCCGCCTTTATAACTCCTGCATCACACCTGTTCTCCTCTATGGCTGCGAATCATGGCACCTAACCAGGGCCCAAGACAGCAGACTTCTGAGTTTTGAGAAGAGGTGTAGAAGAATTTTAGGTGTGCGGAGGTTTGACTTTGTAAGGAACACAGAGGTGAAGCAACCCTTGGTATCTACTGTCATCCGGCGAAGACGTTTCGGCTGGCTAGGCCATATACTACGTGCGCCTCCCGATAGCCTTAACCATGCTTGCCTATTTTACAAGGCATCAGGTTCTCGGCGTCCTGGTCGTCCACTGTTGACAATTCGTCGGCAGTTTGCGTCAGAGCTGCGGGACGTGGACTTGACTTGGGAGGATGCACGGGAGCTGGCGGCCGATCGCTTGGCCTGGAGGCAGTTTGCGGATTCCATATGCTCCACATAGGGAGCGGATATGGTATGATGATGATGATTATGATTTATTCAACTGCGCGTTTTGTAAGCTTATGCTGAAAGTTATAATCGTGTTGTTTAAGTTCAAGATTTGTGATAGATATAATATGGCGCCATTTTTCAGGGGTTTTTGGGTGAAAATAATGCTTGTTTTGAGAGGTAGAACAAAATGTTTTTACAACTTTGATGGTAATTTTTTTTGTCTTGAATATATTTAATTAACTTTTTTACTGTTTTAGTAAGGTTCCGAGCTGCAAAAATTCGCAAAAAGTCAAATAAATAAATTGGTTGAAAAGGGAATCCCCGCAAGCGCAACTATATTTCTAAATCAAAGGAATCTAATTTAACCACATTTTGAACGTATACAAATACTTGTAGACAAATTACTGGATTAAACCCATGCTGGGCTGATATCAGATATTATTGATGGCCAACAATGCTTAACAATCTTCTCAACATATGTCACCAGAGAGAAAAAATGTGGAAAATTGTCGAAAAACAAACTCAAATGCGGAAGCTTCTGTACAAATTCAATATATACACCGTGTCCCACGATGAGACTGCGAAACTCCGGAGGGTGATTGTTCATGGTATTCTGAGAAAAAATTCCTTATAAAGTTTTTTGATCCGGGCATTTTTAATAATTAATTTAAAAAAAAGTATTAATAAAAAGCGACTATGTAATACTGGCTTCTGTTTGAAATGCTAGCGGTGGTGGGGTGGCGGTGGCGGGGGAGGAGTGGGGGTCCGCTCTGGTCACCGAACGCCTTGCCTTGTGCGGACATTCAAAATTCGAATTTCATATCTGAAATTGGTGCAGGTCACGTGGTGTTAGCCAGTTCAAAAATGGACGGTATTACACGCGTGAATTTTTATTCATATTTTAATCATTTTTTTAAGAAATTAGAATTGAGTTTTTTGAAAAACTTTTAAAAAAAAATTTTTTCTCAGAATATCATGAATAATTACCCTCTGGAGTTTCGCGGTCTCATCGTGGGAAACGGTGTATAGTAGTTTCAAAAATTTGTCATATATGGTTGTCGGAGGGCGGAATGGGAAATATTGTAGTACATCAAGTGGCCACTTTAACCCAGCCAATGACAGGTCATAAGCCCTGTAAACGCCTAGATAACCTACATTCAAGATGAAAAAAATAATGTGCTCGCTCACTAAAGTTGAAATTCAATAAGGAAGCTCACAAAAACAAGTTAAAATTGAACAATTATTTATTTTTCTTACATTAAATTTTAAAATGTTAATTGAAAGAGTGTATAGCAATTCACAATAGACATTCTATGTATACCCACGAATACACGAACAGGCTATGCCTCTGTGGGATTTTCGTAAATTTTTTTCATATGTATTTGTGTATTTATCGTGTATTTTTTGTAAACATGGTGCTTGTCCGAGCCCTTGCCCCTGCGAGCCTTCTTCAGTACCTTAACCCTCGCTAGGCGCCATTAGGTGTAGATGAGGGAAAGAATGATAAGTACAAGCTTTTTTTTATTCAAATAATTCTGTCGTTTATACCAATTCCAATCATTTATTTTACTTTTGACAGCTCGATTATGTATCGATTAGGGATGTCCTAATGCGTTGCCGAATCGATTTCTCATAATAATCGACTTTATTTATGAAGAAGTTTTAATCAATTTAACACATTTATATTTTATTTTTGCTCAACATTTTGTAGTTTATAAACATACCCAGACGTTCAAAGCAGAGTTTATATTACGAAAGCGATGTCGTAAAACTTTTTTTTTAACAGTCTTTTCAATCAAAAATATTACATAAAATACATAATTTCTTTACAAAAGAAACTTTAAATACAGCCCCGATAAACTCCTTAATTGGAGTTTGTCATCGGGTGCAGGAGCTACAGAAAACCCAAATATGCATAGGTTCTATTTACGGAACTATTGTCGTTATGTAAATTGAGAAATTATGTGTCGCGACAAACAAAGAAAAAAAACAAATAGGTTTTAATTTAAATCACATTTTATATTTTTCATGGAAAAAATCAACTTGAATAATCCTCGTTGCATAAGTAGGCTCAATAAACATCGATATATCGATAAATTCGAGCTAAAAGAACATGTGCTTCACTATCGTAAAGAAAAAAAACATGAAGTATTGAATTTTTCGGTCTATGGTTGCCTGTCAATAATTACGGAACTTTATAGGCGCCCCATGTGTCAAAAGTAAAATAAATGCTTGGAAGAGATATAAGAAGTCATTTTCCATTATTGAACATATTTTAAAATTCACTTGGTATGAATAAAATTTAATAAGATAAAAAAAGGTTTATTTTTCGCAAATTAAAAATTGACGGATAGAATTAATAATTAGCATTGGGAAACCATAACTGCATATTACAATACTCAAAAAACATTTCACATAAATGTAAAAACAGCATATGTTTTCAATTTATTTAAAATATATTTTATTGACTTGTGATTTTCAAAATGGACTCCAGTAATATTCCTAATAAAGAAAACAAAATGTTCAACAAATTATTCTTATATGCTTGATAAATCATTCGGCGTTCCCGATACTTTTATCAGGACGCCGAAAGATACTATCAGAACTCTAAGTAAATATTATTAGGAAGCAGAGTAATAAAGCAGGACAGACGGTGAGTAATACTATCAGGGCGCTGAGTATTATGAAGCGCCCTTGAGGTATATATATACGAAAACGGCGCTATATAAATTATCCATAATGATAATAATCGCGCATTCATCGGGCGACTTAAAATAATTTATCGAAAATTTAACTGCATTCCCTATTTTTAATATATTTTAAAGTTATTTATTTGTAACAACATTTTGAACGTATACAAATACTTGTAGAGAAATTACTGGATTATACCCATGCTGGGCTGATATCAGATATTATTGATATCCCAACAGAGACAGAGAAACTCTGGAAACGAATGTGGGTTATCTAGGCATTTACAGGGCTTATGACCTGTCATTGGCTGGGTTAAGTGGACACTTGATGTACTATAACGTTCCCCATTCCGCCTATCATCTGACAACCATTTATGACCGATTTTAGAAACTACTATATATATTGAGTTTGTACAGAAGTACCCACATTTGAGTTGGTTTTTCGACAGTTTTTAAAATTTTTTTCTCTTTAGTGACATCTGTTGAGAAGATTGTTAAGCATTTTTGGCAATCTATCTTTATTGGTGGATACTTCTGTACAAACTCAATATATTTTATTTTATTTTATTCGGGATACAAACAGATGTACAGGAGTAAAACATAATATAATTCAAACCAATCATTAACAATAACATGCCTGCCATCCAATTAAAAGCATCCGCAAGTTATTTAAAACAGTTATAAGAATCTGCTTATAATGTACATAAATATTTGTAAATATATATAATATAGTAGTTTCAAAAATTTGTCATATATGGTTGTCAGATGATAGGCGGAATGAGGAATGTTGTAGTACATCAAGTGGCCACTTAACCCAGCCAATGACAGGTCATAAGCCCTGTAAACGGCTAGATAACCCACATTCGTTTCCAGAGTTTCTCTGTCTCTGTTGATATATCAATGATATCTTATATATTTGTATTTCCTGATTCGAACGTAGATCTGCTAGAAGTTAGGACATATTACCACTACTTTAGTTTATAGTCTCTGGTAGCATGGAAATTTAAAAAAATGCTGTTACGGTTTTAGATTTATTACGCCTTCATTCATTTGTCAGACATCCGCAAACAAATTTACCACAATAATACAAGCACTGAATTATAATATTTTGTATTTTTTCCCTGTTATATAGTTCTTAGTATCTTATTTACATACGGAAACCGAGAGAACAGTATACATAACTACGTAATGAGATATAAATCTTGTAATTAGTATGCAGAGCATACATGAATTTTATATAGAATCAGCCTTTAAACAAACATCGTATATAACCTTCTAACTTTAATGAATTATATGGTATTATGTGTTCATTGTTGGGTTCAATTATCCTAGTAATAATTTGTCATTTCAAAGAAGCGCTGATTTTATTTGTAATATAAATGTCTATGTAAATATAATGCAGCCATCAGATTTTTACTATGAATTTGAAAATCGTGTACACAAATTAAATTAATTTGACAACATTTTGAATGTTTACAAATGCTTGTAGACAAATTACTGGATTATACCCATGCTGGGCTGATATCAGATATTATTGATATCCCAACAGAGACAGAGAAACTCTGGAAGCGAATGTGGGTTATCTAGGCGTTTACAGGGCTTATGACCTGTCATTGGCTGGGTTAAGTGGCCACTTGATGTACTACAACATTCCCTATTCCGCCATCATCTGATAAACCATATATGACAAATTTTGGAACTGCTATATATTGAACTCGTCTACGTCGTTTCCGCATTACCGAAATTTTCTATGCTGGTGTCATCTGTTGAGAAGATTGTTAAGCATTTTTTTTGGCAACCATCTTTAATAGTGTCGGTAAGGCTCTACCAAGCTTTATTTCTTACTAGAAGACGTCTGAAGATTTTTCTCCAAATTTTTGGTTGCTTTATGTTTTAACCGGTAAATCTTTTTAACAACATTTTTTAATGTAGACAAATTACTGGATTATACCCATGCTGGGCTGATATCAGATATTATTGATATCCCAACAGAGACAGAGAAACTCTGATAACCCACATTCGCTTCTCTGTTGGGATATCAATAATATCTAAATTAATTTTATTTATTATTTTGATTCGTAAAGTAAAATAACATTTTTCTTAAAATTTTGTAACAGCTAATTTATGGAGTGTTCGCCAAAATGTAACAAAATAATCAATATAAAAAACAAAAATCATGAAATAGTATTAATAGTTCAGACCAGTTCAAATGGCAAAAAATATCCTTACATTTTCTGATACGCAAAAAGGTTAATAATTATTATTGGACTCTGCACCAAAAACAACAACAATCATAATAATATAAACACGGGTTAATTTAAAAAGAGCTAAGCACGTTTTATCCTACTAAATTGTTTTTTTATTCGCAGTCCGAAAGGTTGATTAATTATTTTCCTCTTCAAAACTAGTTTTAAATGTCTCAGTAATGATACACAATCATTTTTAGGTATGATTTCCTTATTTTGAGATATCCGTGAGATGTACACGATAATTAATGCCTCGTTAATCCTTTAATCTTTGAACACAGCGATGGATGTATTAAAATTTCCATTGAAAAAAACAAGTAACATGTATTTTGTACCATGATAATATAAGTAATTAACTAATTAACTAACCATAACGCCATTTCTCCGTAGGGGTAGGCAGAGAGGATAGAACGCCATACCATTCTGTCCTGACAGACTTCCTTTGCTTCATCTACATCCAAACATCTTCTCATGCACACACGCCGGTTATTCCGACTTTTTCACATTCAAGTACTTGACGTACTTGGTCATTCCATGTCTTTCTCGGCCTTCCGCGGCTTCAACATCCAGGCGCACTTGCATTTAAACTTCTTTTAGCCGTTTCTTTTATCACTCATTCGCTCCACATGACCAAACCATCGTAAAAGCCCTTTCTTAATTTTGTCGATAATGCTTCTCAGCCTTACACTGCTCTAATTTCGACATTTGCACACCCTATTATACATAGTCTTACCACACATAGATCGCATTTCAACAGCATTCAGTATACTTTCATCCTTCTTTTTCCAACACCATGCTTCACCACCATACATAAGTGTTGGTAACAGAACTCCGTTGTGTACTGCCAATTTTGCTTCTTTCGATAAGTTCTTATTTGCCACTATCGATTTCAAGGCACCATTAACTCTGTTTCCGGCACTATCCTTATCCACATTTCCGTCTCTTGTAAACATACTTTCCATATACACAATTCTCTTCAACCTGCTTCAATCTGTCGGTTAGTGTAATATCTTGGACTGCCAGTAATTCATGAATTCGTTCCCTTATCCACCCCTAATAGTACCTACTAGGGTAATGGTAGTTTCACCAGAGCACTGTTTGTATTTTCCAGTATTTAGTTTCAGTCCATCGTACCATACATGAAGAATTCATGTAAAGAATCGCAACTTAATTCAATATTTCAAGGGAATGAAACCAGGAACCTCGTGCATGGTAGCCCAGCGCGTTTAACATTACACCACGAACCGGTCAACTACATCTAATGAAAGCCCCACCCTTTCCCTAGACTGCTTTAAAGACTATTGAGTCTTTTTTCAGTTCCAGCTAACTCTACCGATTTTTATCAACAAGCTAAACCGCGATTTTAAGATTGTTAGTGTGATAAAAATACGGATGAATTTACGATTATGTACGCGAACAAATGCTTCATTGTACCCCTACCACCGTCTCGGCTTATGTATTATAATTGTCATTGTTTCTATCACCCAAACCAACCAGTAGTTGGCCCAAATTTAACAGTGGTAGGGATGTTAGTTTCTACCCCTTATCATTATTTATTAGTAAATTACAACCACCCGTGTGGAGACCGTATCCCGCCTCGCCAGGCCCCCCCATCCCAGACATCCATCTAATAATAATAACTACATCTAATAATTTACTAGAACTGCGAAAACCGACATAATAGTTTTTTTGATTAAAGTCTAATTATTTCAAAAAGTTCAATTTACACACACTCGACGCCGACGACTTAATGGGCGTTGTCGACCCATTAATGCTGTCGACCGCCCTTAGTAATTGAAGGAGAGCTAAAAAAAATACAAATTCTGCAAAAAAACGCAATGCGAATCATATTGAAGTGCAGTAGAAGAACAAACATTAAAAAAATGATTAAAATCTCTTAAATATTATGTCAGTAGACCAAAGAATTAAATATAATGTTTCTAATGAAAATAACAAAATTTGTTAAAAGGAAATTCCAGATATTTGCAAAACAAATTAAAAAACAATAACTTTTTCATAAATATGCAACAAGAGGTTAAAAAAATATAAGATTGAAAAAAGAAATAGAAAAACTATGTTACACATATAATTGTCTCATGTACAAGGCATTAAAATGTTATGAGGATGATGCCAGAAGAAATAAAAAATGTAGCGTTTACAGGGCTTTATGACCTGTCATTGGCTGGTTAAGTGGCACTTGATGTACTACAACATTCCCCTATTCCGCCCATCATCTGATAACATTATATGACAAATTTTGGAACTGCTATATATTGAACTCGTCTACGTCGTTCCGCATTACCGAAATTTTCTATGCTGGTGTCATCTGTTGAGAAGATTGTTAAGCATTTTTTTTGGCAACATCTTTAATTAGTGTCGGTAAGGCTCTACCAAGCTTTATTTCTTTACTAGAAGACGTCTGAAGATTTTTCTCCAAAATTTTGTAAGGTTTATATTTTAACCAGTAAATCTTTTTAAAATTAATTTAATTTATTATTTTTGATTCGTAAAGTAAAATAACATTTTTCTTAAAATTTGTAACAGCTAATTTATGTAGTGTTCGCCAAAAATGTAAACAAAATAATCAATATAAAAAAACAAAATCATGAAATAGTATTAATAGTTCAGACCAGTTCAAATGGCAAAAAATATCCTTTCATTTTCTGATACGCAAAAAGGTTAATAATTATTATTGGACTCTGCACCAAAAACAACAACAATCATAATAATATAAACACGGGTTAATTTAAAAAGAGCTAAGCACGTTTTATCCTACTAAATTGTTTTTTTATTCGCAGTCCGAAAGGTTGATTAATTATTTTCCTCTTCAAAACTAGTTTTAAATGTCTCAGTAATGATACACAATCATTTTTAGGTATGATTTCCTTATTTTGAGATATCCGTGAGATGTACACGATAATTAATGCCTCGTTAATCCTTTAATCTTTGAACACAGCGATGGATGTATTAAAATTTTCATTGAAAAAAAACAAGTAACATGTATTTTGTACCATGATAATATAAGTAATTAACTAATTAACTAACCATAACGCCATTTCTCCGTAGGGGTAGGCAGAGAGGATAGAACGCCATACCATTCTGTCCTGACAGACTTCCTTTGCTTCATCTACATCCAAACATCTTCTCATGCACACACGCCGGTTATTCCGACTTTTTCACATTCAAGTACTTGACGTACTTGGTCATTCCATGTCTTTCTCGGCCTTCCGCGGCTTCAACATCCAGGCGCACTTGCATTTAAACTTCTTTTAGCCGTTCTTTTATCACTCATTCGCTCCACATGACCAAACCATCGTAAAAGCCCTTCTTAAATTTTGTCGATAATGCTTCTCAGCCTTACACTCTGCTCTAATTTCGACATTTGCACACCTATTATACATAGTCTTACCACACATAGATCGCATTTCAACAGCATTCAGTATACTTTCATCCTTCTTTTTCCAACACCATGCTTCACCACCATACATAAGTGTTGGTAACAGAACTCCGTTGTGTACTGCCATTTTGCTTCTTTCGATAAGTTCTTATTTGCCACTATCGATTTCAAGGCACCATTAACTCTGTTTCCGGCACTATCCTTATCCACATTTCCGTCTCTTGTAAACATACTTTCCATATACACAAATTCTTCAACCTGCTTCAATCTGTCGGTTAGTGTAATATCTTGGACTGCCAGTAATTCATGAATTCGTTCCCTTATCCACCCCTAATAGTACCTACTAGGGTAATGGTAGTTTCACCAGAGCACTGTTTGTATTTTCCAGTATTTAGTTTCAGTCCATCGTACCATACATGAAGAATTCATGTAAAGAATCGCAACTTAATTCAATATTTCAAGGGAATGAAACCAGGAACCTCGTGCATGGTAGCCCAGCGCGTTTAACATTACACCACGAACCGGTCAACTACATCTAATGAAAGCCCCACCCTTTCCCCTAGACTGCTTTAAAGACTATTTGAGTCTTTTTTCAGTCCAGCTAACTCTACCGATTTTATCAACAAGCTAAACCGCGATTTTAAGATTGTTAGTGTGATAAAAATACGGATGAATTTACGATTATGTACGCGAACAAATGCTTTCATTGTACCCCTACCACCGTCTCGGCTTATGTATTATAATTGTCATTGTTTCTATCACCCAAACCAACCAGAGTTGGCCCAAATTAACAGTGGTAGGGATGTTAGTTTCTACCCCTATCATTATTTATTAGTAATTACAACCACCCGTGTGGAGACCGGTATCCCGCCTCGCCAGGCCCCCCCATCCCAGACATCCATCTAATAATAATAACTACATCTAATAATTTACTAGAACTGCGAAAACCGTTCCATATAGTTTTTTTGATTAAAGTCTAATTATTTCAAAAAGTTCAATTTACACACATCGACGCCGACGACTTAATGGGCGTTGTCGACCATTAATGCTGTCGACCCCTTAGTAATGAAGGAGAGCTAAAAAAATTACAAATTCTGCAAAAAAAAGCAATGCGAATCATATTGAAGTGCAGTAGAAGAACAAACATTAAAAAAAAATGATTAAACTCTTAAATATTATGTCAGTAGACCAAAGAATTAAATATAATGTTGCTAATGAAATTAACAAAATTGTTAAAAGGATAATTCCAAGATATTTGCAAAACAAATTAAAAAACAATAACTTTTTTTTCATAAATATGCAACAAGAGGTTAAAAAAATATAAGATTAGAAAAGAAAAGAAAAACTATGTCACATAATTGTCTCATGTACAAGGGCATTAAAATGTATGAGGAGATGCCAGAAGAATAAAAAATGAACGAAATTTAAAGTTATTTAGGGCTAAGTGTAAAAAATATATGTGTGAGAAATATTAGTGTAGATAAGAATAGTTAGGAAAAAATAAATTAAGTGCAATGTTATAATATTAGTCTATGTAAAATTATATACCTAGTACTAAATAAAATAATAATAATAAAAAATAAAAAGGTAATTTTTGATAATTAAATTTACAGAAACGTGATTTTATCAAGTACGAATAATATTTAGGTTATTGACCTCTATCAGGCCTGTTGGAATAAAAAATCATTAATTTGTATTTATTCTTATTTTTATTCAACAAATTTACATCTTACTATTCTGATCATTCAATCAACACGAGTGTTTTGTACATCTTGAATTTGAAATTAAAAAAAACAAATAATATTTATGTTATTAAACAAAAGGTACATCAATTGTGTAAGATACAAACAAACAAGAATTATTAATAACAAAACAATGATTTAATAAAATCACGAACAGCCATTAGCTAGTTTGTTAAGTAGAAATCATAAGTCTAAGAACCAATTATCTGATCAAGATTTATATAATTATCTAGTTTCTTTTACAAAGAATAACTTAAGTAACTACGTCAGTAGTAAAAAAGTGATTTTTCTCAAGCCTGGGTGTTTGTGACGTTATTCCCCTCTATAATAAATTGAGTCTCCTGGCCTGTTGAGGTGGTTAAATAAATTTAAAAAATAAATAAAAACTACTAATTGGGATAGCAATAAATAATGGACTTTTATCGTGTATTTTTCCGTGAATGTATAGAAATAAAACAAAAAGTCACAAATCCATTGAATATTTTATACATAATACATAAACATGAATAAAAGGTGGATTTATGGCTTTTTATGAATATTTATTTATTGAAAACTTCATGTTTAATTACATGGCACATATAGCACATACAAAAGCGATACGACTAACCCAAATATAGTAAGGTACAATAATTTGAAGATTAGCTATTGTATAAAATACGATCAATGCCATCCACAATCGCATATTTATATTTGCCATATTCATTTTTCAAAGTTTGAGAACATTCAGAATTCAAGAATAATCGCTGAATCCATTTGAAAAGGAAAATATCATTCATTTGTGTGAATGTGATATGTTCATTTTTTCGTCGTGCTCTTGTAACAGTGCAAGTTTTTGGAAGAAAAAAAACGTTTAGAATTTATTTAAAAAATATTAGTGCACTTTAGAAAATTTATCATACAAGTTAACATTTGAATTTTCGTCGATTTACATTATTTTTTACATTCAATTCTGGGTACCACTGAAATTCCTCATTGATTAAATATATTACTACTATCATTTATCCGCACCCAATGGTGCATAGGGCACTGCATTGGTGCAGAGTGCAGAGAATCTTGATGGTTTGTTAGACGAAAACGATGATCAGTCTTAAAATAGTTCACATGTGATACCTTGGACTTGCCCTGAAGCGTAAGACTGGATATACATGGTGTAACAAAACTCGATGTACAAGCGGAAAACTAGTGAATCTAAATCGTATTTGGAGTCGATTTGGTGGAATAAAATTTTTGGTTTTGGCCCATAGTTTTCGAGAAAATTGAGTAACAAGTTGGTTTTTGTTTCGATTAAATTTTGCAAATATTTATCAAATATAATTTATTTAGTCAAATTAATACCATTCATAAAGAATACAAAATAAAAAAAAAAACACAATTTCATAAGAATTTGTGTAATTTGATTTAATCTGCGGTAGGCACTTATGAAAGCCTTATGAAGAAAAAAAAAGCTGCACTTGTGCATCAATGCAGTGGCCTATGCACCATTTATTTGTTAGAATGGTTTTATTTTTATTTTACCTGTAGTTTACGAGAAAATTTAATAAGAAGATTTTTTTTATATGAAATATGATTTATTTAATCAAATTAATACTATCTTTTTTTTTTTTACACAATCTTATTTTTTTTAAGTTCAGATTCAAGTCATATACACATTTAAATCCAAATATGTTGTAGACTCACCAGTTTTCGGGTTGTACTACGAGTTTTGTTACTCCTTGTATTGACTATTTGTACTTTTCTATCGTTGCAGCTGAATACATCCACACCTGCAAGCGGGACCAGGATACGATAAGCGAGTGTGTCCGAGATTCCATAGAATACCTGAGGCCGAGGCTGGCTAAGGGCATCCCAGAGTTGAAAGTCCCTGGAATCGAGCCCCTTATTATTCCCGAGGTATCCGATATAATGTTGCAAACCAACATTTTCTATGAATGCAGAAAAATAAAACGAAGAATCACAAAATCATCAGTGCAATCCGTTTGTTAATCGGATAATTAATAAGTGAGATACAATAATTTATAGTTTTTGCAAAATCTTTACAAAAATCAATCTTTAAATGATTGTATCTCTGTTATCAATTATCCGATTTATAAACATTCACAGAAAATTTCGGTTACCAAGCCCATTATTGTTAGTAGAAGAAGTTTGGACGTCCAGTGTTGACAGTCCGTCGGCAGTTTGCGTTAGAACTACGGGACGTGGACCTGACGTGGGACGATGAACGGGACCTGGCCGCTGGTCGGTTGGCTTGAAGCCAGTTCGTGAATTCCATATGCTCCACATAGGGAGCGAATATGGTATGATGATGACAAGAAAAAGTTTTGTCATCATAATAATTCAAAAGTTAGGAAAAAAATTAATTAGCCGAAGAAAAATGTGTGGCTTCATGGGTTTTAGCTTATTATGTACGGGTTTTAAAAAAAACTTGTAAATGCAGAAAATTTTAATTATTATGATTATTTAAAGTTCTCAGATTTGTAAAAAACTGTGACATTACCGATCACATATCATTGTTGAATTGGACATTATGAAAACATTAAAAAATACATTTTAAAACTTTATTGTCCTTTTTTCAGCTTCTGGTCGACCAGGGAAATGTCGTCCAGTTTAAGGCTGTTGGCAGAGACGTTAGGGTACACGGAGCTGGGAACTTTAAATTGAAAAAAATTGAGTAAGTATTAAAGACAAATTATTATATAAATTAAATTCATTATATAAATTCAATACAAGAGTGACCCTCATTTTTTAAAATTATTTCGTTGCGTTTAATTCACATAAATATATTTGTGACCAACTAAACAAATATATTTCTCACCATCATTTTCACAAGAAAACATAGATATCGCCATAAGCTTCCCCTTTCCCAAAGAATCAGCATTGCGTCATATAGGATTAAACTTTCTTTTTATTATTCTTAAACAGTATACTTAAGAAAATGTGGTTTTATCTAAAAACACGATAAAAGCTACGTAATCTTATGATATTTGCACATATTTCAACTTGCAAATACTATTTTCCAAAAAGCCTAAGCGGCTTGTGCTTGAAAATAGGAATCGTGTCGTGGCAAAGTGGGGATTCGAACCGGGGTTCTCTAGAGTCTAAGGCGGCGACCGACGCTTCCACTGGGCCACCACCTATATTTTGTCCACTTATACATCATCGCTCTCGGTGACGCGCCTGGATAAATTAATGTATAAAATATGTGCAAAGGAAAATTTTACTAAGCGACATGATAATAATGTGTTACTTGGTATCATTTTCTTTTGCACATATTATGTCGCTTGGTCACTTTTTCCTATCCGTCGTCGATATGTACTCGTATGTGGATTGTTAACCTTAAACGATTTCATTATTATTTGTACTTTTATTCATTTTCAAATGTTTTTTTTTCAGTGTTGACCTAGACAGGCTAGAGGTCAGAGCTACAGTGTTCCTACCTCGGCTGCAGATTGACGGGAAATATGACCTGGATGGTAGGCTGCTGGTGGTGCCCCTGCACGGGAAGGGAGATATCAGGGCGAATGCTAGTAAGTACAAAAAAAGAAAAGAAAAAAGGAGAGTTTAGTGGTGACCTAGACAGGATTGAGGTCAGAGCTACAGTTTTCTACGTGACATGAGAAAAATAAGGTAAATTAATTATTATGCCTCTGTTTATATTGGAATTCATGGAAAATGCAATAATGCAATATCGAACTTTTTACTTTATGGTCGTATATGCCATTTTATGTGCTGCTAAAAGTATGTAAATATATCGAGGATTAATATAATCTCTTATGCTACCACCCACTTCAGATCCTAGCTGCCTCCAATAAAACCTCTCCGCTCCCATCTCCTCTGTCTTCGGCTGTTTGTCGGGAATAGGGTTCTTCCAGATAACATGAATATCCTTGAAAACGCTGTTAATATTTAATGTATATTTTTACAAATTCCAACGATGTAAAAACATAATGATCAAAAATTTTGTTTTCATTTATAAATTTACGTTTAAAAAACACGAAATTACGAGTGACTTTTAACGCCCGTTATTGGCTAATGACGTCATACCCGTCTACCGTGGAAGGCGTGAAATTCGTGGAAGTAGTGAGCGCCTATATTGCTGTGACGTCACACCGCATGCGCGCTAAATGGAGGATTTTGCGAGCGATTTGAAAAAGCGCTATTTCAAACCGCGCTAAAAAATTTCAATGACATCGTAAAAAATTAAAAAAAAATTCCCTTGACATTCTAATTTAAATCAATTTTTTGAAGTAAAAATTAAAAAATCGGAAAGAACCCCATTATTGCATAATAGAAATGTTTCCAAAATTCAACGAAAAATACTATTTATTAAATTTTTGTTTGTATAGTACCTATCGATTGAAAAAAAAAATTTAACTTTGTACGTTTTTCGTTTTTCAGCGAGGTGTCTAGCTGACCTGCTCCTCAAGGGTAAGATAGATCTGAAGAACGGCGAAGATACCTGAAGTTTTACATCAGTCAATGTTAATATTATTGACATACAGGACTTCTCTGTCGGAATCACCAATCTTTTCAATGGGGATGTGCAATTTGGTAATTATAAGACTTTTTACCATTCTCATTAAGGCGTTGTTAAAACAAGCTATGGTGGAGCCGGATTTGAGCCTAGGGATCCAGACTCTAATGTATCACTTTTATTTTATTTTTATTTTATTTTATTTGTTTATGGGCAGCCAACAGACATACACTTATTTTAAATATATAAAACATTAATTTCTAACAATAAAGTCATTTATGGGCTATCTCTTAAGTATCTAAAAATATTGAAACATTTATATAATAATTATTGTTGCAAAGTACCCATCCTGTACACAGTTGCTTGTTTGTGTGTAAAGCATGAATAAAATGTTTTAAAGGAAAAGTAACATAACTGAAAAATAAAAGTAACAATAAAATTTAGAAAAATAAAAACTATAATACCTAGATAATCAATGTATGTACAGGATAGGTACTCATCACATACCTTATTAAATTGACAAAATTACAAATTTTTAAAACCAAATAATTGCAGCATCTTTCTTCAACCTATCCAATTTAATATAATTTAAATCTATATTATTTGAATCAAGGCTGAGATAAGCATTATCGCCAAAATTAAGAAAGGTCTTTTACGATGGTTCGGTCACGTGGAGCGAATGAATGATGAAAGAACGGCCAAAAGGATTTACGATACTAACGTGTCTGGTTGTAGAAGTCGAGGAAGGCCAAGAAAGACATGGCATGATCAAGTACAGCAAATGCTTGAAAGTGGTCATGTGAAAAGTCGGAATAATCGACGTGCGTGCATGAGAAGATGTATGAATGGGGAGGAAGCAAGGTGCCAGGACAGAGTGGTGATGCGTTCTATCCTCTCTATCTACCTCTTCGGGGAAATGACGTGATGGTTAGTTAGTTAGTTGTGTATAATATTTCATTAAAATTGACAAGCTTTCTTTAACAATGAAATAT
>JAGVSP010002979.1:0-41930 GCA_022494985.1 Micrasema minimum | reverse complement strand
TAGTTAGTTAGAAATATTTTCAAATATTTTAAAACCGGTTAACAAAGCACTCCAAAGTTTTTCGTATAAATTATTTTTTAAAAGGAACACTATAAATATGTAAAGGATTTCTTTGAAGATCCTTTTCGTAACTTTTTCTGAGTTCTTTCATACAGGCTGTCCCTCAGAGACTAATAGGATATCTTTCCAACTGAGCTTTCTTAGAGAAGAGGCTAACTTGTCCAAGAAATGATTTAAAAGCTCGCCTGATTAAGGCTACGTAATATTTAATACCTCAGAGGTCCAGCAAATGAAGGCCGCCGTAGAAAAGGGTGCATTTCAAAGGAGATATGGAAACTAAGATTAATGGGCGGAAGCGAGGGATGATATTTCACAGCCTTCATACTTCAAGTCTAATTTGTCTTGTTTTTGATATTACTTAAGCTCATAGTGTTTGAAGCTTCCTGGCTTTTACTATCTGATAAGGCGCAGTTAATTTTCCATTAAGTTTTCTCGTGGGAATTATCGCCTTGACACAATATAACATAACATCAAAAGGAAATCAATTGAACGATAAAATTGTCCAAAACTTCGAAAAGTAAAACCTTAGAAAGAATCATAAAAATGGCGTAATTAAAAAAGGTACCTACCCACTACCTACCTTAACAATTTAAAACGTAAATATTGATTTTTTGCATCTTATTTTGTTTTTTAACCACCTCACCAGGCCTAAAGGCCCAATTACAAACGAGGGGGGGGGGTGGGGGGGGGGGCAACGGGGGGGGGGGAGCAACGGGGGGGGGGGGGGGGGGGGGGGGAAAAAAGGGGGGGGGGGGGGGGAAGGGGGGGGTGGGGGGGGGGGGGGGGGGGGGGGGGGGGGGGGGGGGGGGGGGGGGGGGGGGGGGGGGGGGGGGGTATATAAATGTGGACAATTACAGAGGGGAGGGGGGGGGGGGTTATATATAATAACTAATAATATATCAAAAATATAAATATATTTTTTAAATTTAGGTTTTCTCATCTGGAATCGAACCCGAAACCTTCGTATCGGGAGTCCAGCGTCCTTAGCCATTACGCCTGTTTTTTGGTTTTTTTTTGGCTATGCCATCTTATTAAAAATGCGCTTATTTCAATTCGTAAATACTATTTTCAATGAAGTCTTGACGAGTGTGGATTCGAACCGAGGAACTCTGGACTGAGACCATGACGTTACCACTGGGCCACCACCCGTTCAGATTATTGTAATAAACCATGTACTGGTAGACAATCGCCAAACTTGGGAGCAGTTTGTGAAATCCACATACCTACTTCAAATATATATTATGTATATTATATATAGTGTGATGATGGTGATGATTATACATTTAAAAGGCAATATTAAAAACAATTTTGACCGACACATAAAGCATTATACATTAAACTTAATGATATAACCTTAAAAGTTCCACGCAAATGTGAAACCAAAATTATTATTTGATAAATAAAATAACGAAATCAACATAACTTTCTAGTTTGAAGTTCATAGTGTTGTATTGGTATTTGTTTACTTTGCAACAATTTTTTTTGTCTCCTTTTTATAATATGTATAAACTTATTCATCTATGTTTCACTGTTGTTATTTTAATTTTAATGAATTCTGTAAAAGG
Organism: Micrasema minimum; assembly: GCA_022494985.1. NCBI lineage: Eukaryota > Metazoa > Arthropoda > Insecta > Trichoptera > Brachycentridae > Micrasema > Micrasema minimum. Next base: position 40,305 of record JAGVSP010002979.1, on the reverse strand, counting down.
CAAATGCGCCGTCTCTAAATAGATAATTTTATAAATATCCGCTTTCTGTCTGTCCGCGTAGATATGATCCCACAAACTGCGTCTTAGCTAAGTAGTTCTGACGTAAAGTGCCGATAAATTTCTGCAATGGTCTTTCAAAAAATTAAAAAATAGAGATTTAATTTCCTATCATATTAAATATGTATTTTACTCTAATCACCCAACCACATTCATAAAGGGTATAAAAAAGGTTTGAAAATTTCGTCTAGTATTATATACTAAAATAATAATTTTCAGGTCTAACTTGAAGCAAAACACATTTCATTTGAATGCCAGAAACTTTCAAAATGAGCACACTAGCCGTAGTTAACGGCTAAAGTTAATTGGCGCTTTCCACTTTAATTTTATAATTTTTCCCATAAAACCTATAAATTTAAACTTGTGAATGAGCGCGATTATGAATCTAATAGTTAGAATTATTTTGTCATGAAAATTAAACCATTTTTCCAAAATAGTATTTTCTCGTTATGTCGGAATACTCTATCAAATTGATTTACAGTAGTTCTAATTGACCATCACGCCATTTCACAGAAGGGGTAGGCAGAGGGGATGGAACGCCACAACACTCTGTCCTGGCATACTTCCCTTGCTTCCGATACATTCATACATCTTCTCATGCACGCACGTCAATTATTCCGACTTCTCACACATACCCACTTTGATGTACTTGATCATGCCATGTCTTTCTTGACATTCCTCAACTTCTACATCCAGGCACACTAGTATTATAGATTCTTTTAACCGTGGTACAAACCAAAAAAATTAACGGGTAATGTTTTGATGATTGAGTTCTTTAATAACTTTTTGTAAGGTCATTGATTACTGTTACATAACATGTTAACCACTGAGCTACGGGATGCTTATTTATTGGTCCTACTTATTAAATGCCTGAAAATATTTTGTATATAGGTTAACTCCACTTGGGGGATGATATATCATCATTCTATATTATATTCTATCTATGTATGTGGAACATATAAACTGCCTTCAAACTAAAGCATAAACTGCCAACGTTGTCAGCATTGAACGTCCAAGATGTCGTAAACCTAAGGCTTATTTTATAGGTATAATGCTGTTCACGCAAAATAGAGAACAAAATAGAGGCTACGAAACAATTTAAATATATGTATGGGTATATTATGGTTATTTATATCTAAGATATGGAAAACTTTATAAAAATTGTTATCATTATGTCCGTAATTTATTTATGAGTCAATATGGTAGGATACGTCTATTAATTTCACGGATCTATTTGATGTAAGTAGCGCCTAAAATAGAAAAAAGTACATGGCCACTTCTCTGGTTCCACACATAAACTATAAATTCAGTACGACCCTTTTTGTGCGCTTAGGAGACGGGTTTTTTTAAGCATTCGTTTGCGGTCAATCCATTTTCATAATCTCCGTTTTTTAATATTTTTACTAGGAAAAAATATATACATTACCCTATTTTTCGCAAAAACAGTCGGTCATATACATAGATAGATTTAAGTTCTGCGAATTTTGTACATTTCACATCACGCGTTAGATCCATAACGCTTCGTAAAATGTACAAAAAGAGAGAAGGGAATGTACATTTTGATTCAATTTATGAAATTGAATTAACATCGGTTTTATGTATTTTTTGTTTTAAAAACTGTACTATTTTGTTTAAATGAATGACTACAATGCAGCTGTTTCAATCCTGTTCTCACATTTTATTTGTGGAAATAACATAAAAATTAGGCTTACTTATTTCCATTGTTCACTGAAACAATAACGATTTTAGTTTATTTGATAATAATAAATACGGTTGGACGTTCCCTATTAATATCCATTTGGATGCGTTTTGTAATAAATTCATTGGTGTTGAAAAAGCTTGTTTAAACAAGTCCGTGTTGACGCGATTGTCACAAATAAATCATCAAACGGAGTTTCGTGAGGCTAAACTATAATTTGACAGAAGAGTAAGCAGTTTATATTAAACAAAAGAATGTTCCTGTTATTCCTGATTTAAAACAAAAGCTCTTGAAAGCTTTCCGTGTTTGTATTACTTGGCCAAGCCGTCTCGCTTTACACTTTCGTGTATTACACAACTGACCCGTTATGCTAGTTAATAAAACAGATATCCCATGCAAAATATTTGATAATGCTTTTGTCGGAGTATATTTAATTACTAATGTGTTCAATCCATTCGGATCGATAGTAATGGTTATCATAGCTATATCTCTGTACCCTGTAATCGAACCTTGTTTGGCGCTACTTTGTACAGTTTTCGGAACGTCCCCGCAGTATATCAAGCGATAAATTGGCTAATAACACAAAGTGCGCCCATCTCGCGGGATGATCGATAAAAAATGAAGCTCTCCTAATCCAGTTCGATAAATCAGCATTTATCGGAGTTGATATCTCCGAATATTATGGTAATGGCGCCGTTTGTAACGACTGAAAGTACTGGTAAAACATTAAACCCGTTTATCACGATATAACGCTAATGTGATTCTGTACACGTCCCGGTTCTATGTCTCACGGTGACTCTGCCAAAGCTGATTGCGCCATACACTTTGTCCTCATTTTGTTACAGATTATTTACGGTCATACTGCTTGTTCGGTATATTATTATTACTCCATTTGGTTACTTTATCGCTCGTGTATCGTGATATTTAACGGCTATTATTTGGTGTTAGTGTTTACACTAACCTAATATAAATAATTTGATGTTTTATAGCTAACATGTATCTATTATTATGTGTTCAGATCAGAAAAAAAAAGTCTGATACACACCAATTAACTTATTTTTAGGTCTTACTAAAACACAAGCAGGTAATAACATTCTAATGCGCTCTTTTTACGGGACCGAAAACTGTACAGTTTCTTGTGCATTTCCTTGTTCAGAAAACTGTACAGTCTGTCAAAAGACACGTTAAGTTTATTTTTTAAGCGCGACCGTAAGTTATTATAGTATATTTTATACAGGAAATTTTTAATAGAGTTAATAATGAAAATATGTTATTAAAAAAGCCAAACGTCGCGCCGACCGTTCATTATTCCATACAGTTTTCGCTTTATACAGAACAGATTGCAAACTGCACAAGATGTTCTATGTCTAGTCTGTAGATTGTTTTACAAAAGCAGAAGAAATAAACAATAAACTCTTTCTTTTCTCCACTGCTGATGATTGCTTGGCAATTAATGCTAGAACTACGGTACGTGGACCTGGCTTGAAAATATGAACAAGAACTGGTAGCCAATCGCTTAGCTTGAGGGTAGTTTATGGAAACTGTAGATATGCTCCAAGGAGATTTCTAAACATAAAATTCGTTTGACTTATAACCCCATAATTGTAATGAAAGTGAAGACTTTATTTACAATTTAAGACTTCTACAAGCATAAAATATATATTTTTAAAATTCTTTATTTTAATTCACTGTATTTCAGACTTATTACGTAATAATTTAAAGACTTATACTACGTTCGTATTTCATTAAAAAATATATACATTCGGTGGAAAAAAACAAAAAATATCCCCGTATAGGAAACAACTCAATATTGACAAGTCCTATTTGAATTTTAATCATTTTTTAGTAAAGAAAAACAAGTCAATAATTTTTTTTTTTAATTGTAATTTTCTCAACTTGTCATACTAAGTTATCACTCATAAATGGCTGTTTCTCACTTGTCTAAAAGCAGGGCTTTTATGAGCTGAAGTTGCGTTATTCCCAAATGAGAAATTTAATCAATTTTAAATTATAATAAATGGCGGCTCCCGTTGCGTTAAGACGTTGTTCTTCCGCAAGTAGGTTCCGGGTTAGTTCCCGGGCGAGAATATAAAAACAAAAAGTGTCTCATTATAATATTGTATGTATAAATATCTAATACTACCTAATAGTACCTACTGTTTTCCACACCCAATGGTTCAATTTCGATAATTTATTGATTGAAGACTTTTTTTTGAGACGAGAATTTTTCTAAAAATTTGTTATTTTCTAATTTAAATATTTTATCATATCACAGGGTTTATTATACCTTTGATTACCTATTACAAGGTCTTGTTGTTTTTGATAGAATTGAAAATATTCTAGAAGTAATGTTATCAATATGCTTTATAAAGTCTTTAGTTAGGGAGTTGTTAGGTTCAAGCGCTGATAATGTTGCACCAGAAAACTATCAAAACTAATTTGCTATAAATTAAGTAAGTTTGTCTCCACTAATCAGGTATCCTCTTCAGTGCAAGAAGATACAAGACTCGGCTACGTGAGCTTTATTAACATTTACGGGCTGAAAGTCTGGAAGTTATAATAGAGTAAAGTAGAGAAGAAACTTACCTTCCCTTCCTGAAATTTTTAGTTCCCTCACGTAGCTCTAACAATAACTCTTCTCCGACTCGCAACAACGATTCATTTATCACTCTTGAATTTTTCGCAGGATCTTGAGAGCTCTTTAAATATAGACGTTATTATTTCGCGAACGCGAGCAGGCAGTTTAGCTAAACGATTATTTCCTAAAGCTATTAATCAATGTATTTGAATAATTAAACAAATTGTTAAACGTGCCGGCAATTCACGTTTTACATATTTGTGCTAAAATACATACAATATAATCGAACATGATACTTTAGGAAAAAGCTTTTTCACTAATTAAAAACCATTAAAGCTGTCAATTTCTTTTAACCAGAAGCCTTTCTAAGACCTTTAAAAACAAATATTGATTTTTTTTAAATGTTTTTTCCTTATTAATACCACTGATACAAATAATACAATAACTAAAATTGTATGCCTGCCAACCAGTATTTGTATTTTTACAGAATTACAGTAAAAGGTTTTTTTTTATTCATACCGATTTTTTTTGCGTTCAGTTTCATCTTTGTAAATCACGTAAAAATGTACATTAATTTGTATGTGTGGTTATGACTTCTAAAAAATTTAGATTTATCATTTTTATAAAGATAAAAATGTATAAATATTTTTATAAAGATGGTATGAATCGTTGTTTAAAATTAATGACTCTTTTAGTACATGTATTTTTTCACGGAAGCTGAGATTAAAATAACTTTGAAGTAGATTGTGGAATCCATATGCCACACTTAGATAGCGGATATGGAATTGATGTATTGGAAGAAGATAACTCTACTGCTATTCTCGATTTTTTATGTAAGTTTTCCGTTAGACCGTTCATTTTTCATTTCTAGGGAATCGAATTGGAACGGCCTCGATCAATCGTTAGTCTAGTATGGGAGACATTTCTTCAGTGACAACCCTTTTATTTTGATTTGGGCTGTTCTGTATCCCGAGTTGGACGATTTTTCAGTCGATGACCTTTAAAGACCTTATTTTATATTCACAAAGTCTTTCTTGTATTTTTAGGTTGATTCTCACAAACCGTGTATTGATTCTCATTCTATCCAAGAAGATCACAACAATTTTTTTGTTAGCAGTATTAATAGAAAATAAGTTAGTAATTAAAAAAAATTGCAGTGCACAAAAAAAATTTCCTTTTAAGTGCATATAAGAGTTTCATAATGGTATATGAATATAAACGAACTATTCTTTACAGCGTGTCAGCGGTAGCGGCAAATTCGCGTCGGCATAAACGGGCGTTAAAATAATCTGCTTTAAAAATATTTACTAACTGCCTTGTTAGAAACAAATTTTGTTGTTAGAGAAAAAACACATTTTAATTTGATATAAGCAAGATTTGATTTTTTTAAAAATGATTTTCACGTAAATTTGTCATGTTAATTAAAGGAAAATTTAAATAAATTTAAAAAAAAAACGCGTTATCTTGAAACCGGTCCGGTTGTTAGATTTATTGAGTAAAAAAGGAGCTTAAATTTTTTATTTAAATCGTTTGAAATGAAAACTACAAAGTAAGCGGATAACCGCTATAAAGCACACATTAAAAAAAAGGGTATTTTTCATATTTTCTTATCGCACATGAATAAAAAATGTCTTAACGTAGATTTAGTTGCGCTTCCGATCGCCCGACCTACAGTATGACCCACTAGCGTGCGCGTAGAGCGCTACGGAACTGCTACGGCCGGCAGTCTACGCCGAGCTAGCGTCAGCGTTGGACAACATAATAGGGACACTCCTGAATTTGTACCGTGTCGCGCCGCTAAACTTTTCGCGAACATTCACATTTCTGCTAAGCGGCAACTTATTACGAATAAACTTTTGCTTGATGGATTTCTGGCGCATTCTTGAAGTTAAAAAGTTGCAGTGAATATTTTTAGTGACATATTAGATTAAAATAATATGGGGCTAGGTTTAAGTGGTTGTGTGAAATGTATTTAGAATTTTATTTTAAAGTGAGTGCTGGCGATTAAGCAGATCCTTACGAAAAATGGTAAATAATTTTGAAAAGTTATTTAAAACTATTTAGCAAAAAAAAAAAACGCACGAAAGTTTTTGTAAAGGTACCTACGCACGTTTAGCTTATATGTGGAAAAATATTGCATTAAAAATCGATTATTTGAAAAAAAGAAGGTTTAATAAGTAAAGAAAAATATGGCATTGAATTTGATAAAATCCTCTAAATATTGAAATACTGATAAACAGTATTTAGTAATATTTAGAAAATATAAAAGTACGTATAAATAATTTTTTAAGCTATTTATTGGAAAATTCAAATATTTTAAGAAATAATTTAATTTCAATGTGCCTTTTATATACACAAAGCCCAACGATTTGCGATTTCCGAACAAATGAACTTTAATTTTATAGATTTATCAGCGTATAATTTTTTAGTTTTGTTGTAGTCGTAGGAGCGTATTTCTCAACGTAGGTACTTGTATTAAACTAATTTTGATGACTGCCAAATTCCACTTTTTATTATTATTAAATATTTTTTTGAACTCAGTTAAATAAATATACAATTATATTTATGTAGATTTATTTATTAATAAATTACCAAAATCATGAAAAAATACGATCTTTAAAGATTATTCCATATGCATCAATATTGAATTTGCAGCAAAAACGACTTTTAGAAAGTGCAAAAAATTTTTTTTTTGAAAGAGATCTAGAAATTCTGAGACAAGTATTCAAATAAAACTATTTTTTTATTTGGTATCATTAAAATAAAACAATTAATTTTACATTAGGGATCCTAATGGTTTGTAGAATTTTACTGACGTAAATGTCGTTACTTTTTTTAATGTTTCCTATAATCTTTTTAATCGGAGGAAATTTTCTTATCTATGCTTATTGTAATATATTTGTGTGTTCTAATGATGAGATTAATTATCAAAATCGGAATATGAACAATAACTGTAGTGGCCAAGGTTTTTTAAATAATAATAAAAACAGTTATAGATTACATAATAGGTTATTATTTATAAAATGTAAAAGTTTTCATTTCACCGGAAACCGATTGTAGAACCTTGTAGCGTTACTTGAGCTTCATAACCATTTCACCACGAGAGCCTCCGTGGTGAAGATGGTGAATTTTATTTGATCAGACTGTTATCACATAAGCATGACGAAAATTATACATGGATTTTGCCAAATTTCTTTATACGGATCCAAAATTAAAATAGGACGTCATAAAAATTCATTTAATTAAAAATCTCACTTAAATTCTTTATAAAATGTATAAATATTATTTTGACCACGCCCCGCTGGGAATCGAACCAAAAACTCATGCTATTTGAAGACTTCGTCCGCCTCATGATGAAGCGGTAGCGCGTTAAGCTACCATGTATGAGGTCGCAGGTTCGATTGCCGGTGGGGGTCAATGAGAAATAAATATTTAATAAAAACATTTCATGTGTGATACATTGGATTGACGCTGAAACGTAAGACTGATCATTTAACAAATGATCAAGATTCAATGCATTTGGTGTACCAATGCAGTGCCTTAAGCACCATTGGGTGCGGATGAGGGAGAGCGGTAGAAGCAGAAATATTTAAAGTAAAATTTTAAATTTATTGTATTTATAAGAACTGATATTATAAAAGAACGGGAGCCCAGTGGTAGTCGCGTCGCGGTCTCCGAGTCCAGATTGCCCTCGGTTCGGATCCCCACTTCGACACGATTTGATCCCTATTTTCAAGCACAAGCCGCTAAGGCTTTATTGGAAAAAGTATTTACAAACTTTAATATGTGCAAATATTAGATTACACAGATTTCGTGTATATATTATAATTCGTTGTAATCAGTAATTTAGCATTTATGTGGCAAACGTTACCAGAAAAACCAAATATAATGTAAAACTAGGAAACTGTCAAGTCCTAGTCAAGTCAAATGTCTCATAAGATCAATAAAACGTTTCTCTCGTTGTCTGGAGTCCAAGAGATTGTTCCGCACTATTCTGAGAATTTCGTTTTTCTAAGAAATGTATTTTTACGCACAAACGTATATTTTTATACCCAATGCGTGTATTTTATGAACACCTGAATATTGTTGTTGATTTTTGTATATAAGAGTAGGTATTTAGTTTTATATTATTGGAAAGTTTGTTTTGTAAATAAGACATTTCAAAGTTCGAATATAAAGAGGATTTATAAGTTTTTAATTCAGTTACCCTTTCGAAATATTATTTTCGAAATATTATATTACATCGGCATTGGTCCGCACCAAATGGTATATAGGGTACTGCATTAATTCAAAAGTACAGCGAAGTGATATCAGCATAACATTTTAACTTAATCGTATTTATCATTTGATTTTATAATACACATTTGAAAAAATTAAAAAAATCTGTAGAAAATTACAGACACGTTGGACAATCCTTGTTTTTCACAGCCGTTGAGACAGCGATAACGTTGATTTAGCAAGCACCTTGACATTTTTTATAAGCAATGGATAATCGAATGTTTTTGACATATTATGTTTTTCTTACATTTAAGATCTTAAATAATGCGTTGTACACTTATTAACTTTTTAATAATTTTTACATTATACTGAATTCTTGGTGTATCAGATTACTAAGCATCAAGTATACCAAACAAATTAATTTAGAAGTAATCTTCAAGAACAGACATTTATTTAAGCTTCAAAAATGTTTGTTGTAGAGGTTGTAATAATAAAAACTTATCTTAATAAAAGTACGGTTAATGAGTTTGTGTACTAATAAGTACTAGTTGCGCAGATATAGTAACATTAAGAAAGCTCTAAGTGCTGCTAAGGTACTTTCTATAATGGTGGAGTTTACTGAGCAAGCGTGTTACAGTAATGGGTTTATTTACTTTCCAGAATGTGCTCAGTCAAATCAGAGTTCAGTAGCTTCACAGAATACGAACGAAGATGAAAGTAATAGAAAAGATTTAAGTGAGAGAGTAAATGTAGGAAGTCCCTTTCGAGGGAAGAGCTTTCCCAAAATGTCCCACATCAAGATTTTATCGCCTAATTTATTCGGGAGTATTCGTGTTAAGTCATGCAAATATTCACTTTTTACAATGAAACTACTCAATCTCAAATTCTTTTTGTGATGGCTTTTGTTGCTTCTTATACAAACAAAAGAGAAATGCGTTATTTGAATGAAAAACTGACACTTCAATTTACTGTCTCAGATCTTACACTTGGTACAAATATTAGTTGAATTAAATTTACGATTCAAAACAAACGGTGAATAAAGGTACATATCATATTTATTTTGTTATAGGCACGTGATATTAAATAATTACACATCGCGTGTCAGCGAGCGTCAGCGTCGGGGCGGCGTCCGTCGCGTCGTGTTGCTTCAAGAGTACCTATTGTTATTTTTAATATTTTCATTTCACAATTTCTTTTGCCATGTGAAATGCATTTTTAAATTTGAAAATACCATTATCAAAACAAACTTAAGCGGGCTGTGCTTGAAAAGTTGAATTGGTTCTTGGCGGAGTGGAAGTAGGGATTCAAACGGATTGACGATAGGTAATGAAGATTGTATAATATTGTATATTATTATAAGTGCAAAAATATACACATATAAGTTATATAATAGAATAAGAAACCTAAGCCTTTCTAATACTGAAACACTGTAGTGAAATGGGGGCACATTTAGAAAACAGAATTGGTGGCTTACGACCATAAGTCTCTAAAAAGATTAATTTGAAGATGCTTTTCGGTAGATTGCCAGACAAATCCAGAAAGATATTTGAATTCTCCTGTTTTTTTAACAGGAATTGCCCCGCAAAGCATTTTCACCGTAAGAAAAGAAAGCGCTTCAGATTTACTTGGCTAATGTAAATTTATGTCAAATTGCTAAGGAGATCCTTTGAAAGTCTTCCTCCTTTACAAGGTCCTCGTTAAAGTTGGTTAGTTGAGAATTACTTAATATTGAGAGAAAACCAAAATCTCGTTAGTGGGGAATTTTCAAAAATATTTAAAAATAATTGTAGGTACTTCTACTTCATTTAGTGTGATACGGTTAGGTATCGTTACTTCATTCAATGGTTAATTAAAATACGCGCTTAGTGAAGAACGTTATTAGGAAGGCTTGAAAAAGATCTTCCTAGGGGAATTATAAACAATTTTGACTAAGTTTTGACTTTATAGGACATTTTTATCCTTTTAACGAAATGAAAAATAAAAATATCTACGTTACATGATGATAGTTATATTATTATAGGTAGATACAAATTAATCCGATTAAGCTTAATATTAGAGTCGAAGACTCCGTATTGAAAATCTTAGGTTCGAATCCCACAGATTTGTTGAAAATCTTAACTTTTTTCCTACTTTCTTAGTTGTACTACTACTACTACTTTAATGCATAGGACACATATTGATAATTTATTAATTTTCTCTCTCTCAGAGATTCCTGAAATAGTAGTATTTGACCAACCTTTTGATGAATAATTATTTAGGTAATAACGCAAATTCTTTTTTTATTTTTTTGGTGTTTGAAGAATCAACAACAAAAAATGTGTGTATTGGCGATTTGAATGACTCGGTTTTTACGAATGTCCTCCGAAAACCTATCCATTTTATAAGACATCAAGTTCCCGACGCGGCGTCCTGGACGTCGGACGTCTGTTGCTGACAATCCATCGACAGTTTATGTCAGATTTATGTGATGCAGACCTAACTCACGCAAACTGGAGGCAGATCGTTTAGCTTGAAGGCAGTTTTTGAAATTCATATGCTCCGCGTAGGGAGCGGATATTGATGATATGTTTTTTTTATCGAATCAAATTTACAAAGCTTAATATCACAATAATTATACAATATAACCATAACGCTATACCTCACCAATAAAAAAGACAAGCTCCTGTGCTTGGTGAGGGAGGTTACGCTAAAATATACATAATATAAGTAGTAATCATAGTAAGGTAAATTAAAATATAAATCTAGTTACAAGATATGCAAAATAAACAATTAAGTAAGCAAAAAATAGTGATTAAAATATTTTTAGTTTAAATTTAAATTTCTTAAAGACATTAATAATTTTTAGTTCACTGGGCAATTCATTAAAATACATGATTTCTATAAATAAGAAACTATTTTCGCAATGTTGCAATGAAATTTTTGAATTTAAATATATGGTATCTCATTGATAGATAAGATTAAAAGTGTTTTAATTGTTCTTTTTTATAAATTTCCAAATGTGGTTATATTATATATTATTTTTAATTAATTAATTTACGTTAAATCTTGGGTAAAAGCATTTTTTTTTTTTAAAATTATTTCTGTAAGATGATAATAATAAGAAAAACCATACGAGTATGTGTATGTGTAATTTATAGATATTATGAAATTTATACCAAACTTTTGCGATTTTGCACTTTTTGCCACTTTCAAAGAAATCGTCAGTACCTACTCCATAACAACTAAAATCAATGAAACAATTTTGTAAATATCAATTTTCTTACTTACAACTAAAAGAAAAGTTGGTTACCAAACAGGATAAGGAAGTTCTGATCACATCAGAAAAGTAATTAAAACTTTGGGTTATCCTTGCCCTGATGTATTATATTTATCTTACCCTGGACGGGTATTTATTTGACAGCTACAGTGATGCAATAGTGGTGATACTTACAAACAATACTGGTCTAACTAGGTTAGAAAGTTATTACATACTTATATAATTTTATTATAGTTTTACCCGTTTGGACTTTTTTATAAAACTCCTATATTAATGTTAATAAGGTTTTATTCAAAAAAGTTCAGAATGGTCGTTTGTTGCAAGCCTCCAAACGAGGGTCATGAGAAGGTATACTTGTACTAGGCATTAGGATGGTTTGACTTCATAAACCGGCGTTTTAAAACTCGGGAACGGACCCAGGAAATCTACAATAAATAAATTCGTGCAGACGCGGCGGTGGACAAATAGGGCATGTACTCGGATGCTTCGGAGGAGCCTCAATTGGGTTCTTTCCGATTTTCTATTTTTTTATTTCAAAAAATTGATTGAAAAAAAATAACAATATCAAGGAAATTTTTTTTTAATTTTTACGATGTGTGGCTTGAATTTTCTAGCGTTTTTTGAAATTTAGCGCTTTTTCCAAATCGCTCCAGAAATCCTCCATTTGGCGCGCATGCGGGGAACGTCACATAAATATGAGCGCTCACTTTGTAATGAATTTACCGCCTTTTTATATCCTGACGGGTATGACGTCATTAGCCAATAACGGGCATTAAAAGTCACTCGTAATTTTTGTGTCTTTTTAAAACATACATTTAGGTGGTTTGACTTCACAACATTTTTTGAAACATTGTGTTTTATATCGTTGGAATTGTAAAAAGCTACTTTAAAGACGCAGCGGTAACCTTTTTCAGGGCATACTCATGCTTCGGGGAACAATCCTATTAGAGCTGCCTCTTCTTTACGCCTGCAGTATCCCACCATCCTGGTAGACCGTCGATGACAATCTTCTGGATGTACTTGGCGGAGCTTTTGGATGTGGAAACGACGTAAGAGGGAGTGAGACTATTGGCCGGCGATTGGGCTCCTGAAGGGATCAAGTGGTTTTCTGTATTACTCGTATTCACATTATTCGCTCCTATGTGAAATGTATGGAGGCCTCAAAAAGACATCTGTGTTCTGCCAACTAACGCGTCTTTTTATGCAATCTCTCATCCCTTATTACTGACAAATAAACAAACAATGTTCACTGACGTGTTTAAAAAACTTTGAATATAGGAAAAATAAAGCCTAAATAGACAGTTAATACTTGATAAAAAAGGCAACCGACAGTAAACTTGATATTTGTATTAAGAAATATGTTTTTTTTTTACATTTATATACTTTTAGATACTTTAAGATACACCAAGCATCCCACATACTAGAAGTTAATGTGTGTGAGGATTAAATCTGTTAATTATATCTTATTTAGTAATCTAAAATATTAATTTTGTGAGACCTCCTCGTTGCCTTGGCCGAAAGTTATTCTAAGCACCGCCAAAGCTTTTAAGTTTATTAAAAATCCAGAACATCCGCTTATAAAAATTACTCCCAAAGGTCTCGTTTTCAGTTCATAAAAAATGAAAAGAAAAAACAATTTTCGTTGATTTTTTTTGAAGTTTTAGTTGAGTTAGGCAAGGTTATCATGCTTACGCTTCAACCTCAGTAAAAAAAATATGTTGACCCCACAAATATAGATTTATTTTTCATCTTGTAAATCTTGTAAAACAAGCGGATTTAGAAACAGAAAATTTGTGTGGATTTTAGTGTTTTTTTCTAAAAATAACTGTGTTTCATCTGTGATACCTTGAACTGGCTTGTGTAAAACTGATTATGTACTAAATTATTAAGATTCATGCGCTTCTTGGTGTCTAATGCAGTGCCATATGCACCGTTAGGTGCGCTTAAGGACGGGAAGGAAGAAAATGTGTTTTATAGCTCTAACAGTTAGAAATTAAACCTTTTGAGAGATAAAAGTAAAAAAATATTACTTTATTTATTTATAAATATAAAAAATTATGTGATTTTTCTGAAGCCTGGATATATTGTGAGGGTATTTTTATAGAGCCTTTAGAGCTGTTGAGGTAGTTGAAATAATTAAATGTCTATTCTAAACATAGATCTATTATTTTAATGGTTGATTCTGTTTGATTTAATTAAGTTAAATAAACGGTTCGTTTTGGAAAATATAAACTTATAATACGCTCAAAGGAGTTAATAGTTTATACCTCTGGGTAGATTGATAGATTCACACCAACTTGCGCTGGCTGTGACGAAATAGCGATTGTAACTGTTCAAATCAATGAAGTGTGTATTAATTGCTAGTCTATACTATAATAATTATAATTAAACCATGATAATACTAGAACTTCTCTAAGCAATATAACATTTCAAGAGTGTTATATGTTTAGTCTGACTTGGAAACACGAAGTTCCTACAAAATGTTTGTGGAAGGAACTTACGTATTATGAATATTGTATTTAGATTTTGTCGTGGAAAATATATATATCGTTACAACAGATCCCAAGATTCCACAACCACTAGATAGCATTCGATCGATAAATAAGGCAATAGCCATTCACGATAGAAAGAAGTGTAATAAGTTGCACTAACTTAAAGAAGGTCTTGTCCATAACAAAGAAGCATTTAAAATGGAATAAAAAAAGAAAATACTTAAGATAATAAAAAATATTTTTCTAGGATTTTGTGATTTTTTGACCACTATGTGCGGATAAAGAGAAAGTATTAAAAGTAACACTTAATTAGTTTTAAAAAAACACCTACTACTATTAAATATTAAAGTATTGTATTTAATTTTTATTTATTTTCTCTAGGTTTAGTATTTTTTTTTAATTTTGTATTAATGTAAAATAAACTTTTGAGCTCTTATGATCGACTCAAATATTTCCATTTCGGTCTGCTTTCAAATAGTCGGAAATAACTGTGCCAGAAAGCAGGAAACAAGTTGTGATGGATTGGGATTCGACTAGAAATCCTTATCCGGAATCCCCGAATCTACTACTAAACCACAACCCAGTTCTTTATTTTACATATTCATTATCTCAAGAATAAAAAAAGTTAATTGATTTAATTAAGCACAGGATGAGAATAAATTTCTTTAGTCAGTTATACCAACCTTCATAATTCAAATCTAATTTCCATTCCAGTTGTGCAAATACTAAAAGAAACCGGTATTCAATTTGCAAAAGTGAATTTCCTTCAGTTCTAAGAACAGATCAAAGAGAAATCGTTTTGCACCGAACAATTTCACTTTTTGTAGAACAAAGAAAATTTTAATTATGCAGCAATATAGATTCATTTAAATATGGCCAAAGACGATAAATTTATTAAAGTCGAGTTATTGTATGCTAGTCTATTTTTTCTATTTTACAGTTTTTATCGTATCGACTTCAAATGATGCATATGGATTCCATAAATTTTCTCCACACTGAGCGATTGGTTGCTAGCTGCCGTGCGCTTTTCCAAGTAAGGTCCGCGTCCCGTAGTTCTGATATTAACGATAGTACTTTTTTTTTGTGAACCAAAAATCGGTACAATTTCAATACTAATACTACTATTTTCTCTTATACCATATTCTCTCGTATCTCATAGAGCACTGCATTGGTATATACCAAGTGCAGTGAAACTCAATCATTAGTTACATGAAAGCAAGATCATAAGTTACACCAGTCTTACGCTTCAGCGTCAAGGTATCACATACAAAATTAATATTTTGATGTGAAAATCACATTGAAATAAATATTCCCCATCGGGAATCGAATCCGCGCGCAACCTCATCCACGGTAGCCCAACGACTTATCCACTAGAGGCGAAAGGGTGAGACAACCACAATAGCAGCTTATTACTATACTTAACTAACTATCCTTTATCCTTTCCTTGGGTGACTTGTACTCGATATTTTTCTACCATGTCCTTTTATACACTTTTTTCTTATGTTCTTTTGTATTGTTTTAAGCTTTTACGGCACATTTTGTTGACTGTATTAATTTGGATTCTTGTTTTAATATATTTATGTACATTATTTATAAAGAAAAAAAAAAGAAATTTCGATGTGGAGACACTGAGGGGTCGTAATGGTGGCGGCATCATGATTTTCTTTTGACTTGATCGATGCTGACGCCCTCTCGACTTAACTTCACTTGAAAACTTGGCCCTGCAATTCGCTTATGCATTTGCAACAGCAAAAATTTTAAAGTCCTGCATAAAATAGCGTGACTGACGGAGAGTCCCCAAAGACTCTATAACAGTCGCGGGTGGAGGTGGGATCGATCCCTCATTGTATATACTTAACAAACTAAGTAGTAATACTTAACTAAAATTATATAATTTTTTATTTATTTTTATAATAGCATAATTTTAAAAAAAATGTTAAGAATAAACTTGAAACATTTGTCTCAGTTTGGATATAGTAAGTGTTAATAACCATTCCGGTATTTCTGTTTTCGATCCCTAATCAAGCATAAAAAACCAGGAATTGGGGTTGTATTCCGCCTCAAGCGTAAGCATAAGCACTGTAATCGTCATTTTTGCGAAAATTTATTATTAGTATATTTGAAATAAGCTCATCAAGATAGCCACTACCCGATTCCTACTTTCAATTACCGTTATACCAACCGTAAGAAAGTAGATTTATCAAGTATTTCACTTAAGTAACAGTAACAATAATTGCAGGTACTACAGGAGTGGAACCCAGTACTAATGGCACCCGCCACTACCTGATTCCTACTTTTAATCACGGTTATACCAACTGTAAGAACGTGGGGTTGCTGCCAAAAGTTGGTAGGTCCAAATTTTAGGTATATTGAGTTAGCGATGAATTGAGTGTCTTAACGTGAATATCTTTGCCCGGAAAAAGTTTGTAGTTTGTGTATCTCAGTAAAGCAGCTTTACAGCTTATGTTTTTTTCAAGAAAATATCGTAAGTCCAGTTTTTTCTATTGTCAAACAAGAAAAAGTTTGTAAAAACACTAACAAAATTTTCTCAGGCAATGAACAAGCCAATATTGGCATGTATCGTTACTGCCAAAACATTGTAATATTACTAACCATTTTTTTCCCATTTAATTTGCTTGCATTTTAAAATTAAATGTTTACAGCTGAAATATTGTAAGAACACTTACAGTATTAATCCTGACATTAAATTGACCAAATTAAATGTATCATTACAACCAAAACATTGTAATATCACAAATCAATTTCTTTGTGTTCAATTGATAGTATTTCAAGTAAAAAAATGTACAGCTAAAAGTTTGTAACTGCACTTTCAATATTTTCTCAACAGAAAAAAGTTGGTAAGTACAACCTTGCTTTGCAAAATAATATATATTATATTGATTTTGTGTCATTTATTACAACAGTTGTTTTTTTAAATATATTCATTATACTTCAAATTATTTGAAAAAAAATAGCACGAAGTTTTTATCATTTAGTCTGATTTTAGAGAGAATGTCAAACTTTAAAATTGCGATTACTCCATAACATGTTTTATGGACTTACCAACTTTTGGCAGTAACCCCACGAGAAAGAAGTCTTTATAATTTATTAAGTTACGGTTTAGTCAATGACGATTAATTACAACCGAGATATTTTTTATTTTTTACCATGTAGGACTCGAGTTATGTGTGACGTACAGTGTTGTATCACTCCACATTGATTTTGAAAAAAAAAAATTCCCGTCCTGTGAAAAAAAAGTTAAACTTGAAAACATTTATTAAAATATAAAAACGCATTTTTATCGAAGTTGGCTGTTACGCAAGTATGGTGGTTATGTTTACCACGGCAGATTTCTTGTGGGCAGAACCTTCTTCCTCTTCCCTAATGAATTGATGATCACTTTTCTTTCTTAAGAAACAAGATTTAGCGCTTCTAATAAACTGATTGCAATAGTTTGAACATCTGTACTAATGATATTTGTTTTTTATTTTATTTTTATCGGTGCCTTAAGAATTTTAATGTCTCGTAAAACAATATTTCAAAAGTAAATACTGATGTACACAATGCAATGTTCATCATTTGGGTAATGCTAGATGTACTCCGAAACATCGGCAACCACAAGTCTTAAAACACGGAATAACAACCCAGTAAATTATATTCTGTATTCTAAAGACCATGAAACATTTGACTACCTAAATGCGTTTGTACTAATCAATTTATCTTTGCTGTCGTACGTTTGATTTTGAAATAGAATCAATAACTAATTGAGGTATACTATTTAATGAATGGAATCAATCACTGCTCCTCCTAGTAAAATGATTTAATATGTCCATTTGAAGTCAGAAAATTGAAGTTGCGGTTAAATTAATTCCACGTAATTCAGCCTCTGGAGGATTGACCCTTTTCCATCAGAAGTGAGTAACTTTGAGCACAATTTCAACTTTGCTGTTAAGGAATATTCTAACACGGCTTAGATTTACTACGAAACATTCAGGACCCATATTAGGGATAACAAACATTGAGTTACTCTTTTAAATATTAGGAAAAAAGTTCAGACACTTCCTAATATATTAACATCATTATATACCTATAAAAATACAACAGCAAGTTTAATTAGAAGTAGGATTTAAAAAAAAAATTCTATTTAAAACTTCATTAGTTTCATATAAACTTTCTAATATCCAATTTTTTTGTGAGTATCTACTAATTGAGTTTTGATGAATCTAATACCATATTTTCATTAAAAAAACTATAGCGAATTAGCAAAAAAGCATTCTGTGTATTTTAAACCCTCTAGCCACTAGACTTGTTTTCCCTTCCTGGTCTTCATTAACATTCATATATTCTGTCATTTGTTGTTCAATGTTACGCGCTAAGTAAGTTTCCTAATATTTACTGAAATTATAAATTATAACTGACTAGTTTTTATTTCGCTAAAATCCCGACAAAGTCCTGACAAAAAAACTTTAATCTCGGCCAGCTAAAATGCGGTTAAGAAATTCGCCTAAAATTTATGGGAAAGTATTTATTATGTTCATAAAAACTGTTCATTGCCTCATTTTGTTAAGTTTTTGGGTTGTGTAAGATAGCACTCGGAATATTAGGTAGGTAATGGAATAATATAAAGCAGGTTTTTTGCGTACGTAAAGTAAAAAATTTACGAAAAGGTGTAATGAATATTCTCCCACCGACCCGACCGTTGTAAAAGGAACATAATAATGAAAATCCTTAATACCATCAATGCTATTGTAAAGATTTAGTCTAAAATTACTTGTCTATTTCATTACCGTCTGAATGGGTCATGATACCCAATGGAATGAAAATATTACAAAACACAGGTTCCTGTAAAAAATGCGTTCTTACCGTAAATCTAATCTGAAAGCTCCTTAGTGCTAACTCTGTCCACTTAATGACTACACCATGGGTGTCGCAATAATAACTAATTGTGATAACCAGTAGTTGGTGGTAATCAAAATGTTTGAATGGTGCTACTCATACTATTTCCTTCACTATTCTACCAATTAAGACACTTGACTGTGTCTTATAAAGAACTTTTACAGAGTCAAAATAATAATTATAATACATTCTTACCTTACAGCTGTAAAGGGTTACATAATATTTTTTACCACAGGTAATATTTACTAACTAAGAATATCGCCATTTTCCCTATTCCTGTAGATTGAGAAGATTGAACGCCACACCACTCTGTCCTGGCACACTTTCTTTGCTTCCTCCACATTTTATATATATTCTCATGCCGATTATTCCGACTTTTCACATGACCACTTTCAAGTATTTGTTGTATCTGATAATTCCATGCCTTTCTGGACCTACCTTGACTTATACATCCAGACACACCCTCATCTGTATATGAAAAAAAAATTAAAGTCCTTTTTGTTAATTAAAAAAGTTATTTGGTTTTTTTTAATGTTCTTATGGTGATAAATATCGTAATCAGTCACATCGGGCGTAGTGATAAATGAATGCTAAAAACGTGATTAATTTTCTCACCCTGTTTCATGTCAGCCAAAACCAACGATCTTAAAATCAGGAATAGGAACCCAAGCACTTTATTAGACGTTAAATTTTGAATATTTTCACTAGGCAATAATCGTAAGAACGTATAATTAATTTTTACTACACCCATTTAAAATGATCACATAATGGAATTGCAGGTAATAAATTGCAGTCTGACGTGTTGTAAGTAAATAATTCACTTCATTGTGTTTCCTTTTTTGATGGCTATTAAACGGTGAATTATCCAGTATACGTCGTTAAATCAAGTCATCATAGTTCCAACTTTTACGACTAAGGATAAGCATATCATGCTAACATTGTATAAAAATTGAATTAATTCTAATTTAAGTCGTTATTATAGTAATAATATATAAAATTATTTTAACAATGTATGTGATTCATTTGACATTGGCGGGCTTAAAGCTTTGAGGAATTATATTTAACATGTAATAAATCGACGTACTTATATATTAAAGTAGGTACTTTACTTAAACGTTCTAAAACATCAATAAATTAGCGTGAATTTTATAAATTTTGTACACATCTTAAAAAACCTTAAGTTTACATGATTAATAAATCCAAAACATACCGAGGAATCCTAATTTTAAGAACATTACTTGGTATTCTGGAGAGAAGTCTGATGCGATTACTTATTTATTTGAATGAGAATTTAGGGCGCTAAGGGCGGTTATCCCACGAACTGCGATGGGAATCTGGCTCCAGCTGAAATAAAGATTTTCACTCGATTTATTCCTGATTATTATAGCCGTTAGCAAAAAGAGAAAAAGAACGAGCAGGAAATACTTATTACATTCTATTACCTCACTTTATATTACTGAATTATAGGAGGAATATCATTATGCCAACTTCCTCGTTAAACTATTTTACCCCCAGACTAAGTGATTTATGAGAATATTTACATTGGGCCTTTCCTCCCCAAGAACATGTTTTTCAGGGGGTTTTCTCGTAAACTAAAAACCTAACTGTTTTTTTATGCCATAAAAAAAATATGTGTAACAATATCACTTCGTTTTTATTTGCATATACTATTATGTTATACTTCTAGAGAGCAAACACTGCTTTTATTTTTGATGTGGATTATCTTTATGTTGTTTAAATATTTGATGTAAACCTGAAATTCTTGAGTAATAGAAATTTTTGAAATCATCTTTTCCGTGATTTTTTTATTTTGTTTTGTAAATCATAAGCTGTTGATTTATATGGATACATTAAATTGTAATATAAAATGTTTGCGTATTTAAGTCGAACCCGAGAACGTAAACATTATCATTATATTAACCAAGATAATCAACTGTTTATCACAGGTTTAAAAGTTAAAAATTTTTCTTCAAAAAATGATTACAGGCTACAAAATGTACCAACATACCGCAATAATACTTGCTTCTAGTTACTGAAAGTATAAAAAATGGCCCAGATAATCTCAAAGCGTTCGAGGAAATCCATCGTTAGCATATTTCATTATAATACCTGCTATCGATTATTTAAGGTAGGTACTCTAAAAAGGTATTAGCTTGAACGATGTCTGCCATCGTATATTGTTATAGAAAGTATGTGGTCCATCAATATAGACTAATCTAAGTTTCAATAAAAGTAACTGAAGGATGAAAAAATTCCAAAGATAATAATTGGAATATCCAAAATATAAAAATTTGAGAAATTGAGTTTTTATGATATAAGTACTCAAATATTTCGATTTCAGGACTGTTTTCAAATAGTTGGAAATAACTATGCCAGAAAGCAGGAAACAAGTTGTGCCGGAGTGGGATTCGAACCTAGAGATTTCCAACCCCGACTCAACCCTAGACCACAATTCGGTTCTTGTTGCAGCATTTTATTTCCACATTTTCATCAAAGTATATCGAGAATAAAAATCCAAGTGAAAATCAATCAATTTCGGAGCGTTTTTTAAATCAGATCTATGTCTTGCAGTTAAGATTTGAACTACTAACTAATTATCAGCTGTTGACGTTGAAATGAGTGAATTTCTTTTTATTCGGGTAAATCATTTGTGTTGAAGTAATAAACTAAAAATAATTCAAAATATTATGTAAAACTGAATATACTTGATCAGTAGTTAGTGAATTTTAAAGAAAAAAAAATTATAAACTTAATTTATAAAAATAGGACAAAAACGAATATCATGCTAAGGTACTGAAATACTCCATTCAGTTTTTGCAATGATACCCACAAGACAGAAATATATTGTATGGAATTATGCATTCAAAAAAATCATGACACCTCTTGTCAAAATGAATAATCGTCTAACGTACAAATACAAGATATTCGTACACAGAACTGCAAAGCAGGATGACGTAATACTTTTCAGGTCAATGGACTTGGTTTTTAGATGTTTGTAAGAAAAGCGATTCAGCACTTGGTAGCATTTTTGTAACATTGCCAACGAACGAAATCATGATTTGCACATTTTAATTTTTTTACTTCCAAAAAGAAACACCATTGAAGTGTAGCATTTTTCAATCGACTTTAAAGCTTTTAGCTTATTGCTCTCCTATTTATAATAGCACAAATAAATGTAAGGCTGCCTTTTATTATGTATCTTTCTATTGAAAACTCAAAAACCACATAAAAAAATCATGGTAAAAACACACAGACGCAAACAGTTGGTGATTATTCAATTCTAACAACTATTTTTAACGACGTTTAATAAAAAAACTGTTTTTTTTAAATGCAGTAATGGTTAATTTATAGTTAATTTCCCCTTGAGAGTCGCAATCGGTTCGCTGTTTCTGGGGGAACTGGTTAGTTTTTTCCTATAATTACGTACAAATAATTCAATCTTAAATATTAACTATTTCTTTTCGGAAATTTTTATTTTAACATAATATTATAAATACTATAATACGTCCTTTCTTTTCCGAAAAACTATTATATATAAAATTTACACAGTATTATACTCGAAATAAATAGCAAATAAACCACTAATAATAATAACTCTTAGTTAAAATTATGTAGGTGTTTTCATTTAATTAGTTTATACATAACTTATAAAAATGAGTTTGAAATGAATTTGAGACAAATACGGAAAATATCAGTGAAAATGCAAAATGGCTGTTATGGGTCAGCTCTCCAAGGAAATCAATATCTCAAATGCAGTTAGAAAGTCTTAAATCCAATGATCAAATATTGTGGTAGCTGATCACCCTTAGGACTTAGGAAGTGGAAAATAAAATTATAAATTTTATGATTGTGTCACTAAATAAATCTTTTTTCTAATAATCGTGTGTTAAATATTCTTAACAATAAAACAGAAAAAGAGTTGTAGTTTATGCGTCAAATGGTAAAAACATCAATAGTAAATGTAATAAACTACCTTTTAATAACGTAAGATACTTTTACATTTCTAAAAACTTACTTTTACATATTATTATACATCGGTCCTCGTGTGCATGATTCGCTGGTTAAAAAAATATGAATTTGTTTTATTGGAACACAAAGACACACTTTATTTGAATGTAAAAGTTGAAAATCACTTCGACAAAAGCTCTTAAATTTCATCCTTGTTCGACAAGAGAGGAGGAAAGTTTTATTATCTTACTAAAAAGGTTGAAGCAGTCCTCTTATTGTCGCATGGTGAGATATATCAGGGGTATTATGGACCAACGGATGGAGGCTTATTGGGACAATATTCTTACGCCCCTAGTCACTTCAGTGGAAATACGTGTTCTGGGGGATATCGATATCCGAACTTGGCCGTATAAAGATTGCTGGGGCGAGAAAATGATATTATTTCAATAAGGTATTAATATAAATTCTGATAATCTATTAATACATAAAATGTGTATTAATTTTTTGATCGAATAAGAATTTTACTACTTATTTTGCTAGAAACCTAATTTTAATTTTGGAATAAAAACCGTGACCACTAAACCCAGCCAATTATTAGCTCATAACTAACTAAGCTTTGCTCTCTTACCTTGAAATGAAAAGGCATTTAAATAATGGCCAACTACCTTTTTATTTGATATACCATAGATTATATTCGTATATACATATATTTTTAAAATTTAACCACCTCAACAGGCCAGGAGGCCCAATTACAGAGGGGAACAATATCCCAAATTTATGGAATACTAATAATACTAATCCTCTAACGTATATGGTGATTTGACTTTGAACATAGAAGTGAGACAACGAACACAGCAACCTTTTTGTATCTACTGTCATCTGGCTTCGGATGCCTACCGAGAGCCTTAACCATGCTTGCCCATTTAGACATCAGGCTCTCGTTTTCCTGGTCGACCACTGTTGACAATCCGTCGGCAGTTTGCGTCAGAGCTGCGGGACGTGGATTTGACTTGGGAGGATGCACGATAGCTAGCGGCCGATCGCTTGGCCTGGATGCAGTCTGTTGAACCCATAAGTTTCACATATAGGGAGCGGATATGGTATAATGTATATAACGCCATTTTGGTGAAAAATCTCATCAACCTCTCTTTTCAAATACAAATTACGCTAACCTCCCAACATCAACCTTAATTTCTTCATAACTGTATTTCATTCAAGACCATTTTCTTTTTATTGAATAAAGACTAAAACTTTAAACTTTTGCTTACTGTTTTTAAAAGCGTTTACGCGATTTTTACGTTATTTTATCGAAGTGTCAAAATTCATAATTTTTTTATTATTCGTGGTAGTATTATCCGTTGGCACTGTATTATAAGGAGATACGTACGAAGTGATAACCATTAATCATTGTACTATCTGAATATTTCTGAGTATCGTATTATGTTCTGCCATAGAAAAGCTTTCTTTTTACCCTAAAGAATAATTCTGTGAGCTATATCCACTCTGAGACTCTCTTGAGATTAATTCCAACGAATTCCCGCGGAAAATATTTTTTATTAGAAATCTTAATGTAAGTGGATTGTCATTGATTTAAGTTTTACGATGAAATAGGTTTTGCTGATTAAATGCACACTTATCATAATAAATTTACTATGAATTAATTTAGGATATTATTTGAGCTTACCTTGCAGTCAAAGAAAAAAAACGTGGTTAGAATTTTGAATAATCTTAATATTTAAAAATGACAACTCCGTACAAGCTTGCTAGAAGTTTGGTAAAATATTCTACGGTATCGGTAGGAACCTTGTTGGAATGGTTAATATTGTTTGAACTTAAAAAGTGAATCCAGTTTATTTATGGAATAGAATTAATTATTTCGTTTGAAAATTTACTCAATCTCATACTTTTCAAAATTTTTAAGCACGGTTTTTGCAGTATCTTTATTACAAAGACAATAGGTTGTGTTGATGGACACCAATAACCTCCAGTGAACCATTTTTGCTTGTCTATAATAAAAATATCAATCTATGGGTTAAATAATATCAGTTAAAAACTTGTTAAGCTAACTAGACATTAAGTTTATCACAAATAAATTATAGGATCCCCGGAGTGCAGACCAGAAGCAAAGCATTATTTATGATCTCAAAATGTAATACCAATTCTGGTCGAAATTATTTTATTAACAGATCCTGCAACACGCATAACATTTAATTATATATACTTAAAATCATATTAAATTGGATAGGTTGAAGAAAGATGCTGCAAGTATTTTGTTTTAAAAATTAAGTATTTTGTTTTAAAAAATTTGTAATTTAGTTAATTTAATAAGGTATGTGATGAGTACCTATCCTGTACATACATTGATTATCTAGGTATTGTAGTTTAAAAAATGCCACTTTTATTTTTCAGTTATGTTACTTTTCCTTTAAAACATTTTTATTTATGCTTTACATATTACAAATAAGCAACTGTGTACAGGATGGGTACTTTGCAACAATAATAAATGTTTCAATATTTTTAGATACTTAAGTGAAAGCCTTTAAGTGGACATTATTGTTAGAAATTAAGGTTGTATAAATTTAAAATAAAAAAATAAAAAATAGACAAGCCATTTCAAAGAGAACTGTCAAAATGTTATGTTCCATTTTTATTTTGTAGTGAAACAAAGACCACTATATCTATATTCATTATCTAATACATTTTAATCATTCTGTTTCCCTCTAACAAGTTGAAATTGAGACAATTGTCTAAATCTGGACATGACAAGGGACGGTAGAAAATAGCTTATCTATGAAAATTCATATCATTGGTTAAAAAGCGTTAAATTTTATTTTTCCCAAATTATAAATGAAAACACTTGTTATGATACCAAAATTAGTTTTATAAATTATAGGATTCACTACTTATAATATTAAGATAAATTGTATAATCAATAATAAGGTATATTGAAATCAATAACAAACTATCGAGAGCTTTTTCTGCAATAAAGACATATTTTATTAAGTTAAAAGAAAATTATAACTATCAAATGAAATAATATACTAAAACTAATCCTCTTGTACATACAAATTATAGACAAAATTCGTTATGGCGAGCTCTCAATAATTATTTCAATAATATTTTAAACATTATTATTAAGAAAGGAAAATTATATAATTATTTTTGATCAACAATCTTGACATTATTTATTTTATTTTACATTTGCAAATAATACTAAAGAAATTAGGCTAGTTACGTGTTACCTACTTAATTTTTTGTACAAAAATGTTACCTTGAAAAAAAAATTAATGCTATGATAATTTCATAACGGCATATTGTTAAAAATATTTTATTATTTTACAATTTTTTATTATTATTATTTTTGAATATTCGAAAAATATTTTACAATTGATTTAATAATTTTAATTGGCGATAGAACAATAAATTTAATGCTAACTCAAGAAAAATGCTGATCCTTGACATATCATTAAGAAGCTCTCATAAATCGGGGGTCTAAGAATCGGAGCAATAAACATCTCAACTTTAGAAACTTTCCCCGGGATGACACAAATAATGAGAATAGTAGATCTGAAACGGGAGAGTCGATAAAACATATCGCGCAAGTCACGAAGGGCTTAGGTCTCGCGTCCTTCCTTCGCCCTGTTAACCGCGGGGCTAAATTCTTCAGTTTATTCTCTTAACACCAATATCCGTGTTTTATGGAGAACCCCTTCTAGTTCCTTCATATCTCATACCTTATACTTTACATTTCCTACTCTTTTCCACCCTTTATACTACGTGCCTCTCATAACTCTCGCGAAGGAATATCCACATCTTGAACATTTTTTATGCGTGACTAAGAATTTTCTAACGCGAAGAAAATTTAAGAATTTATTCTTACGCCATATTTTATCTTCGTATCATTCTTTTACTTAATCTCTCGGAATGGGGATATTGAATTTTTCTTTTTGGATTGCTTTTTTAAAATTCAGCCAAAAGATTAAAGCAAAGCAGATAAATGTAAAATGTGACAATTCAGCATTTTTTATTACGCTTTCTCTTAAATATTCCATGGTCAATTAAATGAGATTTATTTCATTCCATCCATTTATTACGACAAAATTTTAACAGAACAGCTGTTTATTGTGTAAGTAAGTATTGGCAGTTAATTTTTGTTTAGTTTTTTCTTCTGAAAACTAATACTAATAAAGTTTACATAAAAAATGTTCATAATACAGTATGTAAAACAAAAGCTTATTGTTTGCCTCTAGACCGATAGATCAGAAAAATTATTAATATTGTTTTAATAACATCATTAACTTTTTTTACTCGATACTTTAGAAACTTAAGGAGGACATAAGATCCTGAATGTAATCAGCAGAAGACATTTCTCGAACCTTTATTAGCCCGAAGGCAATTCACTGGATTCTCGTTTTACTTTTTCCATTCTTATCACCAACGCTATCCATTTCCCTCCCATTCTACAGCTCTACATGTTTTTCGGCTACTATTAAGCCAATTGCTTCAAATTTTGGTGAAGTTTCTTGCAAGATTTTGCAACATAAAATACTACCAATTACTTAAAGTAAACAATGCTTTAAGTAAAACTTTACATGCTGAAAGAAGTTATAATCTTTCAATAAATTGTTTTATCAATCTATTTTACAAGCTAATGTAGCAAAGCATAACAATTTGTCTTACGAAATAATGGCGTAGCACATTGCACACATTTATTTTATTGCTGGATTATCTTTATTGAAACGGCGCCACTATCGGCATAATATATACAGAGGAAAAAGGATATCTACGTTTGTTTTAAAACAACATAAAACGATTTCGTTGATAAAACTTCTTGAGAGAGGAAAGGATTTAACTAACAAGCCACATTACTCTGTCCTGGCACACTTCCCTTGCTTCCTCCACATTCATATATCTTCTCATGCAGGTACGCTGATAAGAGAACATTGATCATTATTTTTATTATGGATAATTTACGTGGCGCTGTTTTCGTATAAATATATATACCGTACCTCAAGGGCGCCTATATATAGTTTATCTGTAAAACTCGTATTTTATGCATGAATCATCATGCTAGATACAGCGCATTTGTTGTACCAATGCAGTGCCTTATGCACCATTGGGTGCGGATAGGGGAAAAAAGTAGTGCTAAATAGATTTAAGTAAGGATTCATTTGCTATAAATAATACCTTCTTTGATAAAAAATTGAAAATACTCTTGAATCTATTTGAAGAATTTATCGCCTTTCTTTAGCCTAAATTGGTAAAGCGACTATCAACAAGATAATTTCAATAAAAATCAGATGTTCATATAACACGCTTGGAATGCAATATACGTTTAACGACTGTAATACTCTTCTGTCTTGTATCTAAGTAATACTCTTTTGTCTTGTGTCTGAAATAATACTCTTCTGACTTGTATTTGAAGTAATACTCTTCTGTATTGTATCTGAAGTAATACTCTTGTGACTTGTATCTGAAGTAATAAACTTCTGTCTTGTATCTGAAGTAATACTCTTTTGTCTTGTGTCTGAAGTAATACTCTTCTGTCTTCTGAAATAATACTCTTCTGTATTGTATTTGAAGTAATATTTATCTGTATTGTACTTGAAGTAATACTCTTCTGTATTGTATCTGAAGTAATACTCTTCTGACTTGTATCTTCAAATTTAGTAACACCGTTTATATTCATAATTTAATTCCGCGAATTCGCGGGAAAGTTTCGGCTGTTCATTTTCCTTTTGTATGGAAAATTGAAAATTCGTATTTTGTGTATTTATTCGTAATAACGGTGTTCATCGCAGCAGTTATACTTCTCTAAGCTCCTATTCTTCTCTTAATAACCTTATCTGCGCTCTTTTTATGGTCTCATTATTTCACATTAGAATGAAAATTCGGTTTGAGTTCCAAATTGCCACTGTTGTGTTTTTTTTAAAGATACGATTCTCTTACTTGAAACAGCTCTTATTTTTAATCAAGAAAATATTATATTGTTTGAGATTTGATCTTCTCTAAAAAAGTTATCTTTATTTCTACTACTATACACATTTAAAAAAATATTCAGGACTTTATTTTTATCTTTGCTATGTAATTGTGTGAAATGAATGTCAGGGATTTGTACAAAGCATTTGATTTTCTATATATTTTTAAAACATACTTATTAGTTGGCAGCATTTTGTTACCTCGCTAAGAGAGAATGCAGTCAATTACCTTTTTGTTGAATTACTTCCACGAAATCAAGATATTTTGTTTTTTTTCTGCGCCGTCAATTTTTCTAGGAAGTATTTTTACACAGTAGAATATGTACCCTTTATTACTCTTGAAGTTGTTAACAATGAACATTTATAAATTAATACTTCATTCCTCTGTGGCGCATATGACTTTCACAAACTGCATTCCAAACCATGAGATTGCGATTGCGCACGTCATCAAAATTCTCTGGTTGATCATAAAATGAATTCGATGATCTGATCACTACGCGTTCTGGATACTCATTACCAGCGTTCAGAATCAACATCAAAAAAAAAAGAATTCGTTATTTTTCGTTTATTTTTTTAAATAAGTAGAATAATATTTTATTTAATACATGATTAAGATAATTGTCTAAGTACCTTAAGTCTATTAATGTTCTCCATAACAATTAATAAAATAAAAATTAATAACATTTTTTATTTCATTTTACGGCTAGATTTATAAATCAAAAGGAAAAGAATCCTTTCATTAAAATTTGAACTAATCCATCATCACATTCACTTCGCTCCCTAAATTTAAACAAATACTAATATTTTTGGAATGAATTTCTACTTTAAGGAGTGTTAAAAAAATAACATTGAGGATTTTCAGTAATATTTTACCATAAAACGGATCGTTGGTATCTAATTGACATAAAATTTCCTAAAAAATACAAACGTGAAATTATTTCATTGTTACGCAAAAATTTCTGTAAACCCGTTTTATTCATCTCAAAATAAAAACCACAAAAAAAGCCTTTGCCCAATATACAAAGAAAGGCGCTTTAATAAAACTGATGCCTACAAAGTGAGAGTCCTTTGAATTTTTTTTATGTATTTTAACAAGAAAAGTAAATCGTAAATAAGTTCGTTTCGAATAATTCGAATTCATAAAAAATTTTGATTTACCTTCTATAGAACAAAAGCGGAATTTACGTAAAGATAAATCATTGTTAGTTTCCATTTGTCATTTAACTTCAAATTTTTTATTTATTTCAGTTATCTAGAATATTACAGAAACATTCCATTTAATTTTTAAATACAACAATAAATCATATATGACAATAGATAGTAATGTTATAGGTATAATATGAGTGTAGAATAGAAAAAATTATAATTAAGAAAGTGCTTTCATTAGGGAATAGACTTGTCGTGAAATATTAGTTACAAACCCAAAATGATTAAGTAGGCAAGATTGCTCCAACTAAACCGGCATAAACCATTGTCAAGTTGGTTCTGCATCTTGTTAGGTAAAACAAGTGATGTCTAGGTAGGTTAAACACAAGTCGTAGCTGTCTTTGTCGGAAGATAGTAAACAGGTACTAACAGACTTACATTCTATCAGAATTTTTAAGTTATGTATACGACGCACCAATAATCTGTAAGAAGTAAACACCCAAATGAACAATATATCTCCATTTGTAGTGAGAAATACTCGTTTAAGTATTTATTCGTCGGCAACTTACATTAAAACTACTAGGACATGGATAAGATTTGTAGGGTAAAAAGGAATTGGCGGCCAATCCCTTAGCTAGGAGACAATTTGTGGAATTTATTTGCTCCACGTAAGATGTTGATATGATGTAATTATGTAAAATATTTTCAGATATATTATTTAAGGTTCACTTGTTTATTATAAAAATGACTATTATTTATTATTTCCAAGGATATCAGAAAAAGAACCTAACGAAACTGTGTAATGTAATATTTTTTTTTTCTTTTTTGTGCCTTGATTCAATTTGAATCAACTGCACCAAATGCCTCCATGCCTCCCAGTCCTGTGCCATATTAACATATTGCTTGGTAATGACATAGTAAATTGAAACAAAATATGTTGATTTCAGCGGTCGAAGGAAGGGTCGGGCGGCCCCCGTGGGGTAGGGGTCAGGCCCCGGCCCCCGCTCACCCCCCCCAACGCCCACAACAACCACATCATGGGGGGGCACGTGGGAATGGCGCTGGTGATCAGTATCCTCAACGTCACTGGTATGAAATTTACTGATAATTTGAATTGTATTAGGTTAGGTTAGGTTAGGTTAGGCCTCACGAAATATTTAATTGAAAGCGTAATTTTCACATAAAAATATTTTATATGTGATATCTTGTACTGCGTAAGACTAATGGTATTGCCTTCTTGCAATAAATGAAAGATTCATTGCACTTGTGTATCTATGTAGTGCCTTAAGGGCGAGTATACTAGACGTAGTAGTAAAAATATTTCGTTTAAGAAATTATTAAGATTCCCTCCATTAATCTGGTATAAGTATTTTGGCAGCAGAATTTAAAAATTCGGAAAGAAGAATTATTGACAACGGGATAATAGATCTTCTAATACTCCTTACTATTACATAAAAAAAATAATTTCTACAACAAATCACAAATAAAGACAGTACTTGTAAATCTTACTTATTGAGTATATTATAATAATTAATGTTAATCCTTTTTTATTTTTGCTATCCACCAACGCTACCTTTTTATTATTTTACAAGATCTTAAATTTAAATCAAGAACATAAAAAAAAGCGTTTTTTAATAAAAAGAAAACGACGCTCATCAAAAAAGACTACCAAACGTTTTTCAAAATATTGAAGAGACATTTTGAGATTCATCTAAAATACGTATTTCTTTTTAATTTTATTCCTTGCGAATATTTTAATTTTTCTCCTCAAATGAAAATTGATTTACTTTGTTATTTTCGTAATTGAGCGAATCTTGTGTGGAGAAATTTGTGATTTTGTGCTAAATTTTTCACAAAAAGCCGATGTATTGTTATATTTTAATAAGGTTCAGCTTCTAAAATACCTTTTTATTTTAAATTGTACGATAAATCCCGTTATTGTGAGGGAATAGTTACGCGTATTCGAAAACAATGTTTTAAACATAAATCGTGTCGTATTACACATGAGTTCTGGAATGTTGTTTGGTAAACTATCGACATTATAGTAACAGTGATTGTCAGGATTTTAATTTAAGTTTCTTTAATGTAATAACTCGTATTACTAAAAAGGTATGTTTTTTCATTGATGTCAAAAAATATTTTCACATTTTACTTTTTCAATATCCGACACATTTCACAATTTGAATTTTCAGTTTTTAGCTTTGAAGCGTTACGAAGGGGTGTTGAAATTTCTGGATTCGATAAGTCCTAATGTGTGACAAGAGGCTTGTTAACTCTGGGTAGGAACGATGCCTTGTTTTTCGTGACACGGGTCCTATATAAAGTGAAGCCTTTCCGAAGGTTTGGAAGGATCGGGACTGTATGAACTAGGGGTCGCCTATCGATAGCCATCCCTTTCGGCGAAATTCACGGTGTGTTTTGATGACGATGCCTAATTGAAATTTCCCAGAGTAATTTTGACATCCTACCTTGTCCAATTTACGGTAAGTCAGGAGGCTGATTTCATGTTAACGTTTATATCCCCTTTATTATCAAAATAATTCAATTAAATGAATTCATAACTTTACTAAGTCCTATCACCAGATAAAAACATTTAATAGGTACCTAATTAACCAGTGCATGTTACTTTTTTCACATGTTTTTTTTTGTTTTAAGAAACTTATTGATAGATGGATGTAAAACTTTATTAATCATTTACATAATATGTATTATGTATACAACAGCAGACGTTCAGGACGCCACGCCGCGCCGAGTACCTGATGCCCCATAAAATAGGCAAGCATGGTTAAGGCTCTCGGTAGGCATAAGGTACGTAGTAATTAGGGCCTAGCCAGCCGAAACGCCTTCGCCGGCTGGCTGGCTTGCGAAGTTGCGGGACGTGGACTTGACTTGGGAACCGACGGCCATACGTTTGGCTTGGAGGGATATGGTATGATAATGATGATGATATATACATAATCATGTGCTAATGGCGGCCTTATGGCATTTGGAGATTTCTTCCAGAAAACCTTGAAATAGAATTACGATGGAAAGGATTTACGATGCGAGCCTGTTTGGTTGTGGAAGTCGAAGAAGGCCGAAAAAGCCATGGTATTATCAAGTACAGCAAATACTTGAAAATGCCACGTGAAAAGTCGGAATAATCCGTGCGACATAATCGACGTGCGTACATGAGAAAATGTATGATTGTGGAGGAAGCAAGGGAAGTATGGCCAGGACAGAGTGTCGTGGCGTTCAATCCTCTCATCTGCCTACCCCTTCGGAGAAATGGCGTGATGGTTAGTTAGTTACTTGGAAAACTAAAGAAGGAAGTTACATAAAACAACGAAATAATAATAATTACAATATTACGTTACTATTTATTTTTGTATTCATTTATTTGACCACCTCTACAGGCAAGGAGAGCCAATTACAGAGGACAACAAAGTCACAAACACCCAGGTTTGAGAAAAATCACTTTTGGGTTTTTGTGCTCTCGTAGGAGGATCAAACCTGAAACCTCCGTATCGTTGAGTCCAGCGTCTTAGCCATTACGCTACGGAAGTCGCGTAAACGCAAAAACTAAAACGTGTAATAATAATAATAATAATAACCAGACGAAGAAATTTTTAGTGAAAAGTTTATTATTTTTAACAATAGAAAAACATGATTTTTAAATTATACCTGATAGTAAGTAATCGGACGATTCAAAGCCCTTCACTGTAATAACAAATGGTGAAGAAGAATTGACGATGTTGTCTCAGATTGGTTTGAGGTCACCACCGGAGTGCGACAGGGTTGCTTCCTTGTACCATTTCGGTTTATAATCCTGTTTTATCTTGAGGATGTCAATTATCGCCAGACCGAGGAATTTACATATTTTGTCATTTATGGTAAAAAGAAAAAATGGCTAGTGAATTGACTAATGAATTTTTAAAATGTTTAGGATATAACGAAAAGGCTTGGATGTTATTACTGTAATGTAAATTTATGTATTCGGGTTTTTTCCAATGTTAGATCAATTTATCATTTATTTATCCAGATCAATTTATCGTCAGATCCCACCTCTTTCATTACTTAAACTAACTCAGCACAAAACAGCAAAATTGAATATGGGCCATATTTATCCAAGGCTACATACATTAGGAAAATCTGCATTCAGCTCACAATTTTTCCAATGGCGATCTGTGTAAACATCGTATCTAACAGAATACCCTAAAATGCCTCAAAATCAAAAAAAGGTTTTTACCTAACCCTTCCCAGCGAGATATCTTTTTGGGGGAACCTTTGACACGAGCCCAGGGGCATCTAATTTGGATCTGTTAGGGGTTTCACAAAAAGGCGGCACTTTTCCCCTCTTAACCCCAGATTATCGTACATAACGTAAGAACTTATTAGTAGATTTAGGGCATTTTTCACAAATCGTAAAATTAGAAAATGATTTATTGCGTAAAATCTAATAATATCGACTTAATGAGGATTATTAGAAAATAAAGCTTCTGTCGTTATTTTTCTCTTTCTTGCATTATATTACAAATGTAGACAGAGATAATTGCTATGAGTTCGGTGTTTTTTAAGTCCTTTTTCATTTTTTTTCATTTTAAATTTTTAGAAACACTACAACACATTAACTGATTCCAAATCCATTTCCTACGTGTAAGGGACTCCACACAAACTACTTTGATTTCATTTTTTGTTTTAATTTATCTTATGAAACCAGATAGTTAAATGAAAAAAAAACTAAAATTAGGTCGGTTTTGATGTTTTGCAGTTTATCTCAATAATTTTAATAAAACTGCGAAAATCCATTTAATGAAGCAAATGGAACAATTTTTATAAAGTTTGTGTGAAAATTCTTCTCTGCAGGTGAATTTCAGAGAATGTGCAAGAGGAAAAAAGTTCTCCAACAATTCCGACTGTAAATATCTGAAATTAATAGCATTAAGTGCAACGAGAAATGCATTTTTATATAACGTAGACATTTTTCGAACATTACTTTTTAAATGGTTCTATAATCATTTAGTGCCCATAAAGGTATGAAAGTTTAAGTAAAACAGTTATTATTTTTATACAAACGCTAGGTATTTTGATTATTATTTGTTTGAAAAGAAAATATATGAAAACCGATTGATGAATTTTTATGCGTTATATTTCAATATTATTTATTATAATTTTTTTAAATCACAGGACATTTCCTTTTAAAAATTTGTTCGCTTTTATATAATTTAGTTAGGAAAACTAATATCGTCACGTATTATTTGAGAATAAAACAACATAAATATTATATTAAATATTATTTTCCCAAAAACCAAAAGTAGGACCCAGAATCTCCTTGACATGAACAGCTGCCATAAACCCCAGTAAACTGTCCATTAATAACGTTTTTTGAGGGTTTTAATTCAAAATCAATTAGCATTGGAGATATTTATAGTTTTAAATGGATAAATTTACCAGCAATATAACCAATCACGCGATATCCCCGTAGACTTCTCTAGCCCTCCGGCAAACAGGATAGTACGCACAATAACGTTCTGTATTCACTGTCACATTATTCTTCTCATAATCTGAAACTATTCATAAATTATGGTTATTTTTTAAATATTTACTAATCTACTAGTCTAAAGTTTACTGATTGTTAAATGCTAAAATAAATAATAAAATTTGAAAAAAAAGTGAATAACCGTTTTAGAAAATTACGAATAGGAAAGATTATCCTGCAAGTTGATTGGTTTTACCAACAGTGTCCCTTAAACATCGATGCAAAAATAGATTATAATAA
Source organism: Micrasema minimum (assembly GCA_022494985.1). Lineage (NCBI taxonomy): Eukaryota > Metazoa > Arthropoda > Insecta > Trichoptera > Brachycentridae > Micrasema > Micrasema minimum. The sequence goes on along the minus strand of JAGVSP010002979.1, from coordinate 4,279 downwards.
AACGTGATTATCTAAAAGTTTCCAATGTAAAACAAGCACTCTAAGAGAGAAACTAGCGATTTTGAAATATTTATTTTACGGCCCTCTTCACGCAAATAGGAAAGATTATCCTGCAAGTCATCAAAAGTAGTAAGTAGTGAGAATTACGATATTCATTAATTCTGTCAAAAATGGCTACGGTCATTATTTTACTTAAAAAAAAGGTTTTAAATTTTAAGGTATTTTATTAAATAACGCTAACGCAGACAGTTTTCCTCAGAAACTTTAAATTCCCTGTAAGGTTTTTTAAAAAACGTTTTTGGAAAATGAGAATAAGTATGAAAGCATTTTAATATAAAGGAAACATGCTGAAGAAGATGAATTGTTCCACATCTCATTTGCATGAATAATATAAATTTATAAAGAACGTTATCGGGAATATTTTCCACAAAAACTAATTAAATCTTATTTTATAAGTAATTATTTTTTTCGCGATCGTAATAGCTGGTAATATTTTGACTAGCGCCATCTGAGGTCGCGGGTGTCGAATCCCGTAGGGGGTCAACATGAAATATTTATTTACATGAAATTATCATATTAATATTTCATGTGTGATACCTTGGACTGGTACTGAAGCGTAAGACTGATCATCTTGCCTTCGTGTAATAAAATGATCAAGATACACTGCACTTGGTGTACCAATGCAGTGCCCTATGCACCATTGGGTGCGGATAAGGGAAAGTAGTAGTAGTAATTTATAGTAACTCTAATGGTGAAATATTGGTATTTGTATTTTTATTTTACTCTAGTATTAGTAGTCCCGTAAAAAAATATTTTTCAAGCTGTCTTTAACAAAATTTTATTAATTTTGGCTGTTGTACAAATAAATGATGATCACTATTTGCAAGGTTTTATTTTACAGTGGACACCCGTAAAATTTTTAAAACGTTTAAAGGCTTTCATTTGCTATGTACATACAGTAACGTTTTTACACGAAAAAAGGCTTAAAAATGACGGCAAAAAATCATCCCTTATTCAGATGTTACCTAGCGCTTTACATCTACCCCACCCCCCACATAATACATTACCCCCTTTCCTCCCACTTGACAGCGAAAAATACAATAATATAATATTTCAATGCTTATTCGAGGGAATTTTGTTATTTCATCCCCTCTCAACAGCCTCAGACATTTATCAACAAATGCGTCTGTCTGCTAGTTTTTTTGGTATTATATTAAATTACTATTTGCGTTTATGTAAATAACTTTTTCTTTATAACACAATACTGAAAAATGATAATGAAGTTGATAATGAAAAGTTCACCATTTGAATGTGAATTTTTGAAATTACAAAATCCGATTCCATTTATTCTCAAAATACTTATTTACGTATATTATTTTACTGTCTACTTCCCAACAGTAGAAGATAAAAATATAGGTAAACGTATTAAATAAACGATTACTGAAATACTTAAGCCGTTTACTGATATACTTAAGATCAGGTTTTCATTTCTAAATTTCCTCGCTAAATGAACGGACGTTTATTAGGTTAATATTTCTTGAAGTTATTTTAATGGCCCAAATGTATTTTTGATGTGACAAGGCTACTTCTGCGTGAAGTTGCGTTTTTGTGACAAAGTTATATCATTATGAGGATAATACTTTTAAACAAAACTAATTTCCTCGGGACTAAGTTTTCTCATATCCACTTAACTAAAGTGTACGTGAGTTGGAGTATTAAGAATTAGGACACGCCATCTACCTAGTAGGAAAGTACCTACCTATATCACTCAAACTTTGCTTTTGACGGATCCATAAATTGAGACTCTTTTATTTCATCTATGAAAACTTCTTCTTCTTCTTAAGGTAGTCCTAAGAGTCTGTATTAGCCTTATTTGACGCTGTCTCTTGGGATATTGACTCCCAGCTGTCCCTCCATCTTTTTGCAAGTCGTCCAGGACGTCGGCAACCAGGTGGGCAGAGATGAATCGTGGATTTGTCTATTCTACTATCGTCCATTCTCTCAACGTGTGCATGCCAGTTTCTTCTTCTTTTTCTTCCTCGCCTGACAACATCCTAGACTTCGCAATAAACTTATTATTGAGATACAGAACTTAGGGACGTAAACCTGACTGGAGGATGCACGGAAACTGATGGCTAATTTATCAGACATCAGGTTCCCGGTGTCCAGGACGTTCAATGCTGGCTGATCATGGAGGCATACGCTCCACATAGGAGTCGATAATAAGATGAATAATTAATAAAATAAAAACGACGACAAAATCGATAAGAAAATGTAGTGCAATAAAACATAATTGTATCAGTAAATTGCAAACAAAAGAAAAATTACGCTGGGTCTATAGACAATGAATAATCATAATATTCTTTATGAATTCGGAATACCATGTTCTGCTCATGCTTACAGGTTTACATACCTAGTATAATATGCAGTCAACCCTCGTAAAGAGTCATAGACCTGGGTATTCTGGATATCATGTTGGAGTAGATTTATTTGCCTGCTTCTATCACAAATTCACTCACAAATAAATCCACTGACGTTGAATGGGATTCTTAAGGACCGGATAAATATTAAGTACCGACAATCGTCTTCTCTTCTCTTGAAGTCCTTTATATAGGTAATGTCGGGATATTGTACACGACAGAGAGATGATCCATGTCATTTTGGCTTTATGTATTATCTTTAATGGCACAATTTTCAACATCAGCTTTTGTTGTCTATAAGCTTATTATTTATTAACTTATTTTTCAAACGTTTTCACAAAAAAAACAAAATAGACGTTCGACAGCAAATAGACTCTCACCACCATCTTATATCCGCTCCTTTAAAGCGGAAGGACATTACAAACTGCTTCCAAGCTAAGCGTTTGCCGCAGTTCGTGTTCTTTTTTTAGAGTCTGTTATATCTACTAAGTAAAAAGCTAAGTTAAATGACTGCCGACGGATTATCAGCAGTAAGTGTATATCCAAGGTATTATTAACCTAATAAACGAGATAAATAAGTGTAATAAATGTACTTGATATTAATATAAAAAAATGCCTTGTAGTATAGTTTTGTGGGACATTCCACTGCACTGATTTCAGTTTTAGTAACAAACTTTATACTCATTTATCCATACAACTGATCAAAGATGAACTATCTACACATTTAAATGTATATTTTTGGCATGTATTACAATACAAAATAAAATTGAACATATTCTTTTAATATTTGGGATATTAAATTTGTGTTGTGAACGTAAAAAATTTTACTGCTTGTATTTGTTTCGTCTATAGAAATTTGCTTTGTTACATTGTGTTGTCCACGCACTGTGTGCACAACATTAAAATATAAATAAATAAAATAAATAAACATATCCGATGCTTTATTTCGGTATCCTGAATTGTAAAAATAAGTCACGTTTTTCCTAGAAATATTTTTATTTTACTGGTGTTTTCAACCGTTTTTAGTCAAGCGTGTGAGGCCCCAGATTCAATTACCAACTAACAAATTGTATCCTGTTCCTAGCATAGCACGTTTAGAACAAATGTTACGCAATACATTTAGCAGGATTCTATTAAACAAACATGCACACAACATTTTTGTTTATTCAAATAGATTTCTGCCAAAATAATGAATTTATACAATTTTATATAAATTCATATGATGGTACCAGTTGCCTCCCTTTTAAATGCATTGCCCTATGCATCATTGCGTGCGGATGAGAAAGAGTAGAAAAATCAGTAGAAGTAGTTGCCTCTTTGGTATATTTGAAAATTAAATGATTATTTATATGTAATACATAATATCGACGCCGACGCGACGGTGGAAAGGAAAAATTGACTAAGCGACACTTTGGTCGATATTGAGTTATAATATTACATGTACATATACTGTATTATTTGTATTTCTAGAGCGGCTAGTAAATGAATATTATATTTTCAAAAATGCAAAGTATAGATACACTGCTAAGATATATAAATACTACTAGTACAAGATGACAGATTAATAAATAATCGAACGTTACTGTCAAAACTATTTCCTCGATAAAAAAAATATTTTTTTGAATATTCAAATTTGTAAATACTATTTTCAGTGTAACCTAAGCGGTTTGTGCTTGAAAATAGGAATTAAATCGTAGCAAAGTGGATATTAGGGGATCTCTGGATTCAAGACCGCGACGCAACTACCGGGCACCACCCGATAAAACAATACATATTAAAGGGTTGTGATCTAGTGGTAGATTCGAGGACTCCGGATAGAATCTCTAGGTTCGAATACCACTCCAACACAACTTGTTTCC
>JAGVSP010002978.1:0-71589 GCA_022494985.1 Micrasema minimum | reverse complement strand
GTGAGAATAGTTGAAGATAAGAAGTAAAGGGATAGTGATAAGTTAGAATAAAGATGGTTGTCATCAAAGAAGTCAAGACTGGGATTTTCATTAGCAATTATTGAACAAGCATTTCATTATTCTAAGGATTCTTGGTACAGCGGAGTTAAAACCACAATAATTATAGCCGAAGTCGTATTTAATCCTATGTTAAATAATTGATTTTGCCTCGAAGATTTAGAAGTTACTCAAAGTTGTATAAATTAGTCTCCAACTCACCTATTCCTGGCTCGAGGGTCTGGGCTGTCCAGGTCATAGACCAGCAGCATGAGCAGGTGCAGTATCAAGGTCACTACTGGCATCCACAGCGGCACAGTGCTGGCGGCCACCAGGCTGAGGGTGGCGGCTCCCAGGCAGATCAGTGGAAACAGCACCAAGATGCAGATAGTGCCCAGCGTGCCCTTGATCACATAGTTCCATACTCTGTTCATGTGACGAGTCAGACCTTTACCTATGAAGCCTAAAATATAATAATGTCACATGATTAACCCTTAAGGTCTATGGTAAAAAGTTCCTTCGGGAATGGTGATGTAACAGCACGTTACACTAGCTGAAACTTCCACCTTAATGTGCAGAAACTGTTGTTTTATTTTGTTACTTTACGATTATTTTATACTTAAAAGATAAGTAAATTGAATGCAATGTAGAGGAGGCGTTCACTTATGTGTTTTTATATTTTAGTTTGATGAAAACTTGAAATAGACTATCCAGTAAGGTGATTAGTGCGAAGACAGTAAATGAGTTAAAAAATCACGTGGACAGACACTATGGAAGACAGTGATACAGGCGAAACAGCTATAAGCTGCTTCCTTATATTTATTTAGGATTTTGTACCTTACCTGTATCTGGTTTAGTTTCGAAGTGCGTTCTCGATTTGGATATGTGCCTCCATAGTGATATAAGTCTGGAACAAGCTGTCGGTGTCACGCTACTCTTTCGCGGAAAAAGGGTTCCATTAACCTGCAAAATACACCAAGAAACACGTAAAACAAAATACTATTTAAATTCAAATAATAATATTAAGGATTATAAACTTATTTAAAATAAAGGGGTTTGGAGGTAGAGGAGCCCCTTTTACCAGTGGAAGGTTAGTGGAAACGCCGGTGATGTTGTAATCGTTTATTCAGTGAACAAGGATGAGTGTTGCGTGTCGGATGATGAGTGCGTGGCAGTTCGTGTAGTAATACCTGACGCAGCTGAATTATATTTGCACTTTGGACGTTGTACCGTCTGGGTTGTTCACCCCCACAAAAATAAAACCTACACGTACAAAATCATTTGTATTGATAAGAATAGTGAGGATCGTTACCTGCGATAGTTCAAGATCTGGCATAAATGGCTCCATAAAGAAAAGAGCTCTGAGAGAAACAGGGGAGCACCATGGGATGACAACACCAAATAAAAACATGGCGTTCCAACTCCACGACCAAGTTCTGAAAAAAAAAAACAAAACAATTTAACTCATAAAAGTGAAACACATTGATGGGAATAAATGCTAAAACCTCTAATTGGCGGCAACTAACCAACAGGCTGGGCCCGCGGACCTCGAGTATTTCAGACAAAGCCAGCAGACACGGTTGGTGCATCAGTGAGGACATAACACATACAATGATAAGCCTGCGGATCTGGCCTTTTTGTTTATGGGCTTTGTTGCAAATGTTAATAATATAATTTTACCTGTGACAGTAATTTATCCATCTCCACATTGGCCATCTCGTGGTTGTAGTTCTAGTGATTTCCTTCTCTATAAAGAAGACCGGTTGGCTAGGATCAGATCGTGGAGTGACTATACTGGTTATCTGATTGGTCAGCACAGTTGGGATCACTTCTGATTGGCCCTGGAAGTTGCGCCTCACAATCCAATTGGCCGGGAACCAAATCTGCGTCAGCCATTGAAAACTCCGGGTCGGAGTTTTGACTTTGCGTAGTTCTTTCAACAAGACAGGTTCTCTCTAGAAAAATGGAAAAATAATAAAGAAATTTTGAAATATAGAATCTTTCCATTTGAGATTATAATCTAATAATAATTACTATTTAAGTTGATTAAGTACCAACCTCTTTCATGAATGCGAGGTCTCTTTGAATAAAGTAAGCAGCTTGCGTGAGACCGTGAGCTGTGCACAGAGCTACAGCCTCTTGGTGAGCATTCCATGAATTCTGCTGGAGAAACAAATCTTCTGCTGTGCTGTAATTTTAAATCAATCGAAATCAATCTCAACTCCGTTTTATATTTTTTCCACTTCATTTAAGGCTAAATAACAACAACTTACTGAAGTTTTGCTTCAATCCACGGCTTGATTCTGGAAAGAATGGGATGAGTATGTTCTAATCTTTCTCTCAAGCTGTCCTTTGTGCGATCTAATTTCCTTTGAACATTGTCCACAGCCCTGTAAAAGTTGATCAGAATTACAATCAAGCAAGTCACATTAGGAATGACTATAAAATTGAAAGATACGGAAAAAGAAGGAACGATAAGATTGTTCTTGATTAAAAGTATTTGAAGAGAAAATATAAATATTTACCTATGCATCATGACGGTAGCTTGGGCTTGGCGAACCAGCAAGTCAGGAATACCCGAGCCCAGCGTGGCTAGTCCCGGGTGGGAGAGAACACTGTTGAACACTCGCTGGAGATATTCCCTCATCACCGCTTCCTTTACTTCCTGAAAACACAATTAGAAACGGTATTGAGAATGTTACATAAATTACTTATTGTTGCTTGATTCACATCATATTTTAGGGCATCAGAAACTGACAACTTTTATGGTAATGTAGTTTTCTGTAGTGCACAATTTACAAAACATTCACTGATAATAAAGTTTACCCTCTCAATATCTTGATCCGGCATCTTCTGTGCCCGCAATTCAGCAATCAGGCGCTCTCGGAAATGGAGGAACCAGCCTCTAGTCTCTTTCTCAAGTATATTGATCAGAATTGGTAGAGCTCGTCTCATAGTATCACGTTTGAAGAGTCTGTAAATTTACATAAGAGTCTGAAAACACACTCCTCTTTAAATAAAGTGTAAAAGTCATGGAAGTCATGGAAGTCATAAAAGTCATGGAAAAGGGGAATAGGCATAAGGGATATTCCCATACAAAAACTTGAAGAAGTAAACAATGCTTGTTCCTATAGCAATCCTTGACGCGTTGCTAGGCTGAAAGGTCATTGTTACACTGAAATATTAATAATATAAAGGAACGTTTTTAAGAGACGTTATTAATCTTTTATTTTTCAAGATAGAAGCGGTTTTAAGGTGTTGTTAAATTGGAAATTCAGTCTATTTTTTATTTATTTAAAAACCAGTGTGCTGCAGAGGTTTTTTTCACCAGGAAAAGATCTTGACTGAATGCAAAGTACAGTATGGAGAGAAATGCAAATGATGCTTTAGCGAATACTTTGCATAATTTACAACGTTTTAGAGAACAAAAAAACCATCTTAATGATTCTCAAGAGCCCTTTTCACAACGACGACACATTCTATATTTGTGGGACTTGAAAAACTAATTATTTCATTGGTTGGAATATACCAGCTTCTCGTGAAAGTTGTCACACGCACCATATGCTTATGCCTCATCCCTATATGTATATATTCTATCATCCTGGGTATAAGTAAACTTTAGCTGTCACGGTGATACATTTTGACAACGTTGACATGTGAGTTTTATTTTGGTTTTGATGACTTAGAAAATACAAAGCGGTGCATACAACTTTTCATGAAATGAAAGTATTAGGAGGCCCAGTAGCCTAATGACTATGACACAAGTCTCAGCAGTCTTCTCAAACAAGAATTTTTGTTTCTATTATGGAGATTTTGTGAGATGTCATTAACCATTACGATTTGGCCCTTCTGCCCTTGTCTATAGCATAAAATATATGAAAGTGTATGAAATACAATTACCGAAGATCAATATGTCCCCCTTGCGGCGTCTGGTAGATGTAGGGCACAGCGCACGGAGGGCGGGAGCACTCCCGTTCCAGCTCAAACTTCTCTGTGGCGGCTCGCCTCAACTGCCGACGTACAAAGTTACACAGCATCGACAGCGCTGTACTATATTCCGGCTGTAAACAAAATCAAAAATAATATACTACTTACTGTATTGTATTCTGACTGGAAAGAATAAAAAATCAGTAATTCACATTTCCTTTCCAGATTCATATTTAAAGAGCGCCACTTTAAGCTTAATAAGTAAAATCAGAGAAAAATAAGTAAAATCAATTTTAAATAATATATTGTTAAGAAGATCTCACCCTGCATACGAGTTCTGCTACCAAATAGCGACACCTCTCTTCCTTGATCTTATTATCCAAATTGTGAGCTAGTAGAGATGGCATACCCAGTACGATGTCCAGCAACCTAAAATAACAATTAAAACATTTTCATTGAATTCACGAAATTCACGAAATTTTCATTTCACAAAATTGATAATTAGGCTGAAAGAAAAACAAGATACCATTAAAATGATGACTGGATTTCATATCTGTATTGATATTTATGGACAAAATTAGGAAGAGCTTTTATGACGGTTCGGTCATATCGAGCGAATGAATAATGAAAGAATGGCTAAAAGAGTTTGTGATGCGAGTGTAGAAGTCGAGGAAGGCCAAAGAGCGTGATCAAGTACAACTTGAAAGCCGGCAAAAGTCGTTATATCTCAATATGCTTGCATTTTTTCGCTTTACCTTGTGAGGCCGATCAGCAATGACTTGAGGCTCCGCTTGATGGAGAAGCAGTCGGAGGTGACGCGGGCGCGGCCGGTCACGATGAGCAGCGTGAGGGCGCGCGCCGCATCCCTCAGAAGCGCCTCGTGGGTCCGCTCCGTGCCGCGCTGCAGCACCAGCGACAGCCGCCAGCGGTGCACCTGGCCGGGGAAGTTCAGCGATGCCACCTCAAACTCTCTGCGCATTCGGGATAAAGTATTACAGAAAATCACTTAATTATTCGCTGAAATGGAATGAGACAGAAGCCTAAAAAATGATATTTGTAACATAATAAATAAATGTACTTTGTTGACAGAATCAGCATTCTATTGTAACACTTGACAATTAATCATTATTAAGTAATAATCTAATGTACTTTTGTACATGTGTGCCAAATTTGTCAGATTTTAATTTAAAAAATCTGTAGGCAATTAATTAGAGAAAACTTAGTGAATTTGATGCATAGAAAATACGCATTTGTGAGTGTTGTGCTTATTTTAAAAAATAGCGTTTTAGTCCCTTATCCGTTCCAGCAGAATTTCATACTGAAATTCCACTAATATGTCATTATTAAAAACCAGTTTTATTTGGTCAGGACACTTTATGAGGAAGTTAAATTATTCATTGATTGATGCATTTAAAATGACCAAATACATATTTATATTGTTATGTACTCAAAAATCTTGATGTTTTGGGAGTGAACAAAAAAATTTATGAATAAAATGTCTATAGGTATTTTATAAATTATAACAATCAATCAAATTATACTGGATACACATTTCATTCTTAACACTAATTTATTTAAGGAAACATTTGTGAATATGACTTATCTTGTGTACACAACCATGCATCCTTAATGGTAACATGCCTAAAATGAAGGGATATCAAAACATAATTGAAAAATAAAATAAAACTAAACAGTAATTCTAATTAATCGAAGAATGTAAATTCAATAAATAAGATAAAAAATAATCACAATGAAAGACTTGGTTTCCAATAATATACAGATTTTCTAGATCAAAATAGAAAGAAACTTCTAAGATGATTCCATAAACTACGGTTGTTTAAAGCGTTGAATTTTTATTCATGTAGAAATTAATGATACTTAATTCGCATCTAAAATTTTTAAATTTTTGTCTAAGAAAATGTAAATGCTCTTATCCGCACCAGACACGTAGTCATGTCACGCCAAACAATTTTCTGTAAGCAGTAGACACATAAGCCTAGCTCGAACGTATTCCATACAAACGTATCTATCTTGCTGGCCGCAATAGAGAAATCAGGCGACAGTGTATTTACATTATGTTAAAGACGTCACGGTGCACAGATGCAACTGGCAAGAATTCGAGATCTGTTGAAACGGTTAAGTAATAATCCTGACTGTGTATTTAAATTATCTCTTTACATAAATAAATATTTAAAAAAATGACGTGATAAACAGAAATCTCACGTTGCTTGTGGCTGCCAAAGTATGTCAGTGCCACACAATAAACATTATTTGATCTAGAAAATCGCAAAGTAAATTAAGTTACGTAAATTAAGACTTATGAGGTAGTGCACAGAAAGCAAAATAAAACACAATCACAAATTCACATGGTGAGAATGGGTAAAAATAAACAATGACAAGTGAAATGATAAAATTTGAAACATTAGGGAGCAGAACGTACCCCCTCCGACGGATTGATTCCAATTGGATGGAATTTAGCATCTTGGCTTTTCCGTATTTATCCTTTGGCGGGCTTCGGGATAGCAACATTATGAGGTCAATTTCATGGACATGATATTCCCGGTGACTCGGGATATGGTGTGTGACGATGGCGGATGTTAAAATATGTACTGATAAAAGAAAGCACTTGAAATCTATGCTCGTCTAATGCTGACACTAGTGATAGTGGACCAATAGGGGAAAACATAGCCATTAGTTAAAAACAATTCGGCAAATGAAATCTGTGATGGGTTAATAAGAGATAAAGCTACAGGAAATCATTTTTATACTTCTTAAAACAAGGATAACTTGGATATTGAAGAATAAGAATATTACGTTTTCTATTATCGCATCAATTATGTTATTTTTTAGTTCACAAAGATTGAATATTTTTAAAATTGTATCATACAAAATTATATTTGAATTTTTCATCTTACTGTTATAAGCATTTGCAAAATACAAAGGTAGAAGCAGACATACAAAAATATTCATGTGTTTACACATTAGGACAAGTGTTGTAATAACATACATTGAGAATTGTGATGGGTTTTTTTTTAAGTATAATTAATCACTTAAAGATGACAAGTTATAATAAGCATCAAATAAGTGAAATATAAAACAATAACTTTAGATTTTCTTGGTTATGTGAAAAATTTGTAAAGTTTTAATTGTTGTGCGTATGCTTGAATGGGAAAAGACGAGTAATAGATGTGATTCTTACCCCCTTTCTCGTACGCACTCCAAATGTTTGTGTCCCAACCGTCGTGGCTCTCCCCGGGCGTCCGTAGCCACAGCGTCCAGCTCGTCGAATGACGGAGCAAGGAATAAGTCCTGCAGGTTTGGTCGCTTTGGACGTCCCGTGCCATCGCCGCTCGAGCCTACTGATGTTGGCAATACTGAAAATACCAAGATGTTCAAATTTTTGTGATTAAAAAAATTTATAATTTGCTATTGGGACATAGTGTTGTGCCTCTCCAAAATTTTGTATGGGAATTATTCTTAGGGCTATTCTTTTACTACTACTTTTCCTTATCCGCAACTAATGATGCATATGATGCAGTTTATCTTTATCATTTATTACACGAGGGTCAGATGATTAGTCTTTTACGCTTCAGTGACAGATTTTATGTAAATTTTTGATAAACTATTGCTAACTCCAAAACAGGAAACTGATAAATACGAGTGGTAAATAGATTGACAAACTATAGTAAACAAAAGTGGTAAATAGAGAAAATGAGCATCTTACCAATCGGAAAGGTCTTCCAGTGGTACAGAAACTCTTCCGCCACCTGCTTGATGTTATTAACAAGCTGCTCCACCTCGGGTGGGGCTCCGACCAGGTTCACGTCGAACTTGATGGGCTGCTTCTCCGGCTGCTGGGGCCTCTCCGGGGGGAACAGGCTGCTGGGGCGCGAGCTCTGCCCGTCCGAGGAGCGGTTGAAAATGGAAGTGGGGCGCTCGGGGTTGCCAGCCCCAATATCTGGCCTCATCATCTCCAAACTTTAAAGCCGCATCACTTCTCTAAACTTGGCACTCGAGATTTATTTATTTACTCGGCACTAGGCATCTCATTTAGGAGCATCAGGAGATACAGGACACTTGTGTGCGAGGGTTTTTATGGTTTATTTGGCCTTCGGTATTTTCATACTTTCAGAGTCAGTTGTTTTATTACTTTTCATTGTGGCTGCGTTGACGAGTCCATCTCTGAAAAATATCATTAATTCATTCTCTTATCTGCACCTAATGGTGCACAGGGCACTGCATAGGCAGTAATTCCACCAGTGCAAAGTATTTTGATAATTTGATTAGCAAGTTTTCTATCTTTATTTTAATTATAGCGCAATGCTATAATACTCATTTTCCCAACACAGATTTTTCTGTAACCTCTATTTTTTACTAAGAACTTCGCTTTCAAATTGTTTATATTAATACGGATTGTATCCTGCTGTGGATTAGAGGTCTGAAGGTTGGCCCAATTCTATTAAAACAGGATAAAAGCACTTCTTAATATACCTTCATTGGGTGATTTGAGTTTGAGATAATTTGAATTGTGTTGATATCAAAAACATTAAGAAGTTATTTATAGATAGATATATATATATTTGCCTTTAAGTGAAACCCACATAGCAATTTTCAATACACACATTGTCTCGCTTAAACAATACACAGACATAAATTAACTAATACTTAATGTAAAAAAGACAACTTCACATATTAATTCCATTGATTTTACAATGGATGAGATGTGAATTCCATAGACCTGTTATGTGTAAAATAAAGATCATCTGTGAATTCTTACTTCTTATACATCAACCATGTATTTGGGACTACTTTACTATTTTTTGTTTTTGTTCTGAACCATACATTATAATCATGGTTCATGGATCATAATCTACCATTAGGTGTTAAAAGACAATATATTTGCTTTGTGACTACTAACTAACCATCACGCCATTTCCCCGAAGGTGTGGGCAAAGAGGATAGAACGCCACACCACTCTGTCCTGGCATACTTCTCTCGCTTCCTCCACATTCATACATCTTTATGACAATACCAATATTATGTTTCTGTCAAGCTAACGAATTAAAAAATAATATACTTATAAAATGTCCAAAAGTAAACAGATTTTTAGTTTTATGGAATAATAAGTACCTACACTTTGAATTGAACAAGATTTCTTCTAACTTACCCACTTAGTAGAGTAAAATTTAATGTTGTGTGGGAATTACAGCCAAAGATATTCCTGACAAGTATGCAAACAGTAAATTGAGAGTTCCGGATAAACACTATTTAAGCCATTATAACAAGACATATCCTCCTGAATTCATAACCTAAGCAGGAGACAAATCGTGCTCAAGTGAAAATGACAGAATTTTATTATTGGGTTGGCTCTCGATGAATTTTTAAACAAGCAAATATCGGATCGTTAGAGGTATGGTTGATAAAAACAGAAGATACAAGCACACAATTAAGTAAACTGTACATCTTATTGATAATTTATACACAATTTCTAGACAAAGTTTATTAAAAACGAAAAATGTGATGGGCCATACCAAATTCACATATTATTGAACGTGCACCAAATTGTAATAAGAACTTTAATTCACAGCGAAGGAGAAAAATTAGAACTGTTTTGCGGATTGCGGACAAAGAAGGTAGTAGGCGTTTTCACATGTGATGCATATCTAAGACATCACTTGAATTCAAGATGAAAATTTTATACCGTACTCTGATTTTCCGATTGAAAACGCAATGAAAAGTTGAAAAAAAAATTGTGCAATGCTAGAAAAATGTTCATATTTAAGAACTGGTTCAAAGATAAAAAATATTGCGATTACCACAAATTGAATTTCATAATACTAATAAATGCCATTTTAAATGTAATGGTGTCTAAAAACTAAAGATAAACACTACTTAGCAATGTGTAGAGACATCTGTAGTTAAATAGAAATTTTCTTTCATCTGTCGATAAAACAGATTTTAGATATCTCCAAAATCCTTTTTTTTTTACTAAAAGATTTTTTTTACTATTATTATGAAAAAGTTTAAGTCTGCAGTTTTCTGTAATAAAACAGTAAGTGTTAAATCAACTTAATTTAAAAAAAAAACATAAAATTACTGAAATTGCTTTTGATTTAATTAATGTAATAAACTGACCAGTTTTGTTTTACATACCTGTATGGAAAATTTAAATTAATATATATTTATGTTATAATCAATATAACCACGTTAAACAATGGAATATCTATTTATACTTATATACGTAAACTTTGCTACCTACATTAAAAAAAATTTAACCAGAAGTGAAAAATAAAAATAACTAAAGTAAGTACCTATGTACAAAAATAGCAATTATTAAAAAAATATATCTATGCGCATGAAGGTAAATTGTTAGGTTTGCTAAAATCATTGTTATTCTTGGGAGCATAAGGGTGATTTTTATACTACTGATTAGAAAATTATTTGGGTAATTTGAGTGAATCTCCATAGATATTAGAAATAGAAAATGGTTATGGTTTCATTTTTTTCATTGGTTTGTTTCCTCTTTCCCCAAATGTGCGATTAGTGTGGTTTTGGAGTGTTCGTGAAATTTTTCCTGAATGAAAACTGATTTTACCGACATTGTTATTAAAAGTAATATCTATTGCAAAACTAGTGGAAACACAAAAAATATCTATTATTGGATACGATATACGTTCACTGAATGGGCGATAGTCTTGAAGGTATACCTTTTTACGATCTATGCTTATTTTTTCTGTATAAAATACGTATTTTATTTTCTAGTTTGACACACTAAGTATTTATATATATAAACAAAATATATTTACTTTGATAGAAACACAATCTAAGCTTTGTTTCTCGTTGCCGGTATCTATAAATTATGCAAACATAATTGCGATCAGCTGTGTTTTGTCATTGCATGAATTTTTATCGACACGTTATTATGTTTGGTACTCTCGAATCGTAGTTGGTTTATTCGTATCGTTCGTTTTTTTCATGACCAACCAAGGAAATTCTCGGAAAACTGAACATTACAGGCCGCCTAAATGGATGCCATGGATATTCAGGCTGTGGAATCTAAATTGAGTGATGTGACAGTTACGGCGATACCTATGACAGTTCAGAAACCCGCCTACAACAACTCGACCTCCGCATCTTCAGTTTCCAACACCATAAGCTGCAGCACCATCAACTTGGTCACGTCCAAGGATAAGGATAACGGAGTGTCCAAGTACGCTCAGCTGCTGGCGGTGATCGAGGAGATGGGGAAGGATGTGCGTCCCAGCTACTCGGGCAGCAGGAGCTCAGCCGAGAGACTGAAGCGCGGAATAGTCAACGCTAGAATACTCGTGAGGGAATGTCTAATGGAAACAGAGAGATCAGCTAGGCAATAATACGCGTACCTCTAATTCCAGTATTTGTTGCGATGGGAGGTCTGCAAGATTTATTCGTACATTCACTGTGACTGGGAAACTTAACTGCGCTTAGAATAAGTTTCTTTAAACTGATATTGTATACTTTAGAGTTATTTATAGAGTATTTAACTATACCTGCATTTAAAATAAGGATAAGTAATATAAATAGTTTGAAGAACTACCTCACTGTTGATTGCTTAGTATTTGTCTGAAGTATCTGTTCCAGGAAGGGGGTACCAATATCCCCAGCTGTGAATATTACATATTGAACTCGGTACATACTGTAACTGGCACTCACTGAATTATGCGATCGCATAACACTTAACGAGTATACGAGATAAATATACCAATATTGCACTTTTACATAGTTCATAGAATAGGTTTTGGATTGTTCAATTTTCTTTGAGGTTCAAATTTTTTTATATGATGGAATGTGGTTACGAAGTAAATGGCTATTAAAACTTTTTGAGCTTTTGAGTGCAAATTAAGTGTTTTTAAAATTTATAAATATGGAGTGTTTCTAAAATTAATAATTATTAATAGACATTTTAAAATGTAACGTATTTACCTCATGTATACATACATTTCGGATTAAGATACAAACATTTTTTATATGGATTACAAAAAGTACAAAAATCATATTTAATATTGAAATGTGATGTGATTTGACACTGACAAACCGTTAGTTTCCTACCTCATGATTATATTGTGTAAACCTGCAGATGTCCGATCACTGTGCAGGTGCAGATGATGCTCTGTATATTTACTTCTGTTAGATATTGTGACCAATAATAGCTACCGTGTTTCAGTAATATAAACTGCCATTTTCACTTCCCAGAAAGCGTGAATTTTCTGAAATGGTAACAATTAGTACATTATTATAATATTGACGATGTTAAATATATACAAAAAGTTTACCTATTTTAGATCCAAGACATAAACTTGCTATGGAGTAATGTCCCTAACATTTTAATGTGTTTTTTAATTTATTTATGTAAATTACCATTGGTTGAATATTATAACTAGGTTACTTTATATAAAATAAATGAATTTTTATATCAAAGTTCTGAACTTTTTACATTTTTGTGAAAAATCAGCTTTAAAATATAATAATATATATAGCCAACATAAATTTATTGATGATCTCAATTACAACAGATACATTATTTATAATAAATGTAATGGTGCACATTGCACATTATCAATCATTTTCATCAAAGTACATTTCTCTTCATTTTCTTCTCATAAACAAATATTCACTTGAGATTTATCCTCTTTTTTGATTGCTCAAATTATGTTCTCATGAAAAAATATATTTCTCAAATTACAATAATAATAATCATTGTCATTTATTTGGTTGGGACCAAAACATTATTAATATTATTTTTTGTGGAAAAAAACTGAATCCCTAAAATCCAAGCTAAATAGTATTAAAAAGAAAAAGTACATTATTTATCAATCATGCAGAGCTGCGGAGTCAAAGAGTCAGATAATTTTTTTAAAGTCATCGTAATTTTATTATGAATAATATAAAGTTTATAGTCAGATTCATCTTTTTTTCTTTGCGGTTTTATGAATTTTTAATTCTTGCAGGGCACCCGCTTGCACAGCACGGGTTTAAACTGTGCAACCCAAAGCAAGAACTCGAAAACACTGGTAAATAATCAGTGAGTCGAGGTTGATAACCAAGACTAATAAATAAATTAGATTTCAGAACATGAAGTTGAGTTTTAAAAAGTCTAATGTATATTGCTTAACTTTGCGGCCTGCTTTTACATATTCTAATTACACCTGCATCGATGAAAGTTATGTTAGCCTTCAAAATATGCAGCCCGTACCACACAATATAAGCCAAAATAATATGTTACCATGTATGTTATTATTAAGAATATTTATCCGGCATCCGGTATATTTACTTCAATGTGCTTACTGTCAATCTGTCCATTCTGTGTTCCAGATAGTACAAATTATTGTCGGTTGAATAAAGTAACCAAAAGTGTAAGGTTTACGAATTATGTCTAATCGATATTATAATTTTCTCAGAAATTAAATACATAGGTTTAAAGTATTTTTACGCATTTATGAGTGGGATACCAATTTAATAATGTTGATGTAATTGTTACTTAGTGAATCTATTTTACAGTGTATTTTTTTAAACGTATTAAAGAAGATTATCCTACAGACATTATTCTTTAATTATTCAACCCCCTTTTAATACATTATCTGCCAGTCTGCCTTCCGATGATAAAACCGATAAGTGAAAAAAGCAAAATTTTATATACAAGTTAAAAGGTGAAAAATTTTTGCCTGTAGAAGACTTGCAGTTGTTTTTTGTTGGACTTAATGAACTGTTAGCTAGGCCCAACAAAAATAAAACGCAAGTTGTTCAAGCTTCCAGATATACAGTGGCGGTTTTAGGGGTTCAAAACTGGGGGGTCATTTAAAAAAAAAAATCTCATACGTATTTAAGAAATCCGAATTGAGTACCTATACGCAAACAAAAAAATGGGTACTTACATTCATATGGATCCATTTCAATGCACAAATACACTTTATGGTTTAACTTGTAACTTTAGTTTAAATTAAATACTCAAATGGAGATACTGATACATATATTCACACTATTTTCAAGACTTTATTATTTTAATACTTTTTGTAAATCAAATCAATTTTTCTGTCCTTAAATCGTAACTTTTAGTATTAAAATATTTTTTTTTTTTTTTTTTTTTCTTTCGTTATTTGCACTTTATTTAAGACAGGTAATGGTCATCTTTAAATTATTATTTGAACTCTTTTTTGATGCTATTTCTTTTAAAATTTCACTGACGGAATTCATCTTGAATATTTTTATAAAACACTATTTATTTACGCAATGTTACAAGTTTTTTACGGGTGTTCACTACAAACACTAAACAGTATTTCTAATAGTCCTTAATAAATATGATAATATACATAATATAATCAAAATTTACTTTCACTTCTTTCTACCCGATATGCAAAAAACCCGAAATGCCAAAAATATGAGCGATTAATCAATAAATATTTCAAACAGGAAGTAGGTACATCGCTCTCTCGTCGCCGAGAACTGATAAATGACAAATATTTCTTTGTTTATGATAAAGCAGATAATCCAAGGCTAAAAGTACTATAACACGTGTTTATATTGAAGTCGAAATAAAAGGGAAATATGTCACACATTTCATTTTAAAGGGCCCATTTAAGTTGTCGAATTTCATCTTAAAAAATTAACTTATTTAAAAATAACCATTAGGATATACATTTTATACAACTACCCCCAGATCTATAGCTTAACTTAACTTTCCTAAGACGTTATAGAGTAAAACTGCTTTTATAACTCATAAAAAAACTTATACCGCTATGCCAACAAAAGCCAGACACAATAAGGGCATTGTTTCGCTAAAGAAGTATTGTGTAATTCTCGCACTTATATGATGACACATAAGCGTATTATTTGAGGTCTCTTTCTGTCTTCTCATGCAGAATAACGATATGTATCCCGTTCCTTCTCATGAACTGCAAGTATACCTATTTCACGCGCGGCAATGCCCCAAGCCGTATTATGTTTTGAGACTGAAATTGTTGATAAGAAATTTGACATTTCACTGTTTGTATGGGATGGGATAGCTTTACCTACAGAAACTCGCGGTCAATACAAAAATTGACCGCGAGTTGATTTATCAACTCGTATATTATTGATGCGCAAGTTGGCAGTTATTTTATTGTTTAAAAAATGCGGTGTTTATTTATGTTGCATTTAAGCTATTGTATATTTATGTAGGCTGATGACGTAGATTTTTTTTTAAAATTTAAATTTTATTTTTAATTTTTTAAAATATTTTTAAAAATATGGGTCCTCAAGTTTGGGAGGTCATTGACCCTATGACCTATAGGGGTAGCCGCCAATGCAGATATATCATTTTCACCTTTTTTGCTTGTAGTCAAAATTATGTTTTTTGCTTTTAAATGTTTTTTTAGTCATCTAATGGCAGCAGTGCTACCATACCTACTGATTTTTTGGTAGCTGAATTATTGAATCGTTAACTGTTTTTTTTTAAGCCTTTACAAAAATGGGGGCTTAATTTCTCACATTTTTTATGGATGATTACAGGTGTTGTTTATTCACAAATTAGAATTTCAAAATCAGGAGATTTGGTAACACTTAACATACCTAAAGCATGTTCAACATAATAGGGTTTTAATGTTAAAGCATATGAGAAAAACAATTTAGAATATAAAATGAAATTTGATTAAAAATCGTAAATGCAAAAACCCCAATAAAATAAATATAATATCGAGAAATAACATGCAGTGTTTTGGCACATTTTGTAAGAATCGTGGCGGTGTGTATGCTAAAATTCAATACTTGATTAGGCGCCATGATCAAGCTTCTCCAAAAACATTTTGAGATACTTTCAACAAAATTGACTTTTTTCTAAAAAGTTTATTGTTTACATATAAAAGTAACTGTTTTAAAATTATTAGTGGCATGGCGGAATCCATTGTGCAAACTCTACTATCGTGGAATACGGTCTACAGTGCTGACTCTGTAGAATGGTGCCCAATAGAATCTTATTATAACATCTTGGTGTGTGGAACATATCAACTTCAAAAGCATCTTCATAAAACCAGTAAAAAATCCATGTGCACACTGAATTTCTGGTGGTTCATCTTGCCTTCATGTAATAAATGAAGAGTTTTTAAATTGGTGGAAATTTATTTATTTATTATGATTTTTTTTTTTTTTAAAAAGAAACATTTGAGTTCTATAAAGTACATGAGAAATTAATATTAAAATGTTTGAAATTAAAATGAAAGCATGCAAGTAAAAAGGCTTTGACGATGAACATGTGTCTTTAAAAAAAAACGAGTATTTTTAACATCTGTATATTTTTATAATTTCCAGATAGCTCAGAATCTCAAAAACGACTTGGAAGAATTTATCTATTTACAGTAGACAACATAAAAGAATCGTTAAAACCCATTCAAACTATTGAAGTATCAGCAGTATTGGACCAAAAGTGGTGTCAACATTCAATCAATGGTTTTCCACACTTGGCTGCAGTCAATGCAGCCGGATTTCTACAGATATATAAACTTTCAAGAAATGAATCTGTGAAGTTAGATCTTGTTACTGAAATAAATATTAGTGCGGAGACTCAAGTCTTGGCCTTGTCGTTAGATTGGTCGACTGCTAAGACGAGTTCCGATGAGCCTCATTTAGTTGTAAGTGACTCATGTGGAAATATTACTCTATGCAAATTTCTAAATGGAACTACCATTGAAAGAATAGATTCTTGGAATGCGCACAATTTTGAAGCATGGATATGTGCCTTTGATTATTGGGAACCAGCGATAATTTATACTGGTAAGTATTTAATGTCTCTACCATACTTTTATCCCTTTCCCACGTAACTTAAATTGTTTGTAATACTGAAAAAGGTCACACTTAAAACATTTATCCCATTTTTATAAAGCTTTTTGGGTTGTTTTTGTAGCTGTATCAAATTCCAATTTATATTGGCATTTTAAAAATAATATATTGTCAGTCGGTGTGCATTGCCGCCGAACAACAATTTTGGCCAAAATGAATCGGAGGCTCCAAAAAAAGTTATACTAATTTAACACACATCTCAATATTGTAATTGATGGTAAAAATGTAAATAATGTGTTAAATTTGATTTTGATAACAGTATTTTTAGTCTCTTTTGGAAAATAGTTTTTGAAGGCTAGCGGTGATGTAAATAGACCAACGGTATATGATTTGATGCATAAATAATTATAAATTTTATACATGTTATTTGTAATTTTATTGTTTACAGGGGTGATGATTGCTGTTTTAAAGTTTACGATACACGCTGTGGCAATGATCCAAAACTTGTCAATAGATGTCACAATGCAGGAGTAACCAGTCTACATTCCAACTCTAAGCAGGAACACATTCTGGCTTCAGGGAGGTTAGCCATATTGATATGTTTATTAGAAGATGAAATTTCCCTACCTAACTAATAAGGCAAAAGTAATCCAATATAAATGTTATTTGTTTATTATAAAATGCACATGATCAACACTATTCTTTACTGATATTAGATTGTTCCGTATAACAAAGCCTTTGCTTTAACGAGGTTGCTAGTAATATTCTGACTTATAAAACACTGTTTGTTTTTAATAGCTACGATGAAGTCTTCCGGCTATGGGACACAAGGAAAGTAAAGAGTCCAATAGCAGAGCAAGCAGTTGGAGGAGGCATATGGAGAATCAAATGGGATCCTCTGGATTACGAGACTCTACTACTAGCTTGCATGTACGGTGGGTTCCGTCTACTGGACTGTAAGAATTTCTCTTCAGCCAACATTATTGCAGAG
Source organism: Micrasema minimum (assembly GCA_022494985.1). Taxonomy (NCBI): domain Eukaryota; kingdom Metazoa; phylum Arthropoda; class Insecta; order Trichoptera; family Brachycentridae; genus Micrasema; species Micrasema minimum. The sequence goes on along the minus strand of JAGVSP010002978.1, from coordinate 53,849 downwards.
TACAATGATCACTCCTCCATAGCGTACGGTGCAGATTGGTGTAAAGATTTATCGAGATTCAAGGATGAAACTGAATCTAATTATTCTCTCCGCAGAACTATTGCAACTTGTTCATTTTATGATTGTAAGCTCAACATAGCCCAAATAAATTATTGATTTAAAAACATCCCCTGGAATTTTATTGAAAATAATAAAACAATATTCAAGGTGTTTGAAAATGATTTACTTTACTACAAGTCATGACAAATATCTTTCATAATTACAATAATTATTATAACATAGTTTTTAAAATTTTATTTATCATGTACAATACTCACTGAGACAAATTTGTCACTTTTACATAGGAATGATCTAATTCTATACATCAAATCAACTAAAATACTCGTGTCCAATATACCAAATATTTCTTTATAGTAAAATTATGTACCAGCATTGTTCTCCAATTACTTTCCTTACATTATAAAAAGAATACAAAACATGCAGCATTTAAACTTGGCGACCGTACACCGTGTTTCCATTATTTATAAAAAAGTACATAATAAATTATCTATGCATACCGACACTATTCTTAAAGACCAATAAACGTAAGTCATATTCCAGTTGTGACCTTGTTGCCAGGAAACCAATTTGAAAGAAAATTTACAGTTTTTAAAAATACAACATAATATTGTCGTTGCGCCTGCAAATTCCGTTATGTAAATAAATACAAATTTTCAGAAAAAGGAAAAAAACAGGTTAATTCAAAAATAGCTTTCATTTGTTACAAAATAAATCAATAAAAAAATATAACTATGTGTCGGATTTAGTATCATAACAATAGAATATTAAATAAAACAATATTTGCAAAAAAAAGCTTTAGTGGATTTTGCAGGCGGAATGATAATATTATGTACCTATAAAGTAAGTTTTTTCTTACCATATTTTTAGTTAAAAGTGGACCAGAATAATTTTCAATGTTCTTTTAGTAATTATAAAAATCTAAAAATATGAATCATCGCAGATTTTTGTGATCGGCCACAGGGCGTATAGTTATATTAGCTAGTAGTGTGAAGTACTCATATTGAGGGGATGTACTGTCCAATCCTAGTCCTCGATTTTCTCTCTTGAATTTAGCACTAAGAGCAATGATTTTTTTACACATTTTATGATTCGACCAGAAGTGTGTCTGTATCGGCTTATTTTTTTTATAATTTGTGTCATTTAACCAATAAATTATAAAAAAATAAAGACAATGAAAACGCGCATTTTGTCGATATCTTAAGTGTAAAAAATAATTTCTCTAGCGCTAGATTCTAGGAAAAAAATCAAGGATTACAATTGCACGGAGAAACAGCTGCGGTCATTCTTTTAAAATTGAATTATGGTAAGATACTTTATATTTGACTGGTGAAGATGTTATTATTCTCGCTATACAACTCAAGTCTTATAACAAGTTTACAAACACAATAATTAACATAAATAATAATAATAAACAGAAAAGTTGGATTTCAATAGAAAGCTGGCAGTTTATATTATGCCACCATTTTTATGAAATAAAGTGACAAAATTATAAACATTTTCATATCATTATTGAACTTCGTAACATTTCTTATGAATTATTACTGAATTAAAAACATTATTATTAATGTTATAATGTTACTTGCTTTCATTCAATAAAATATAGAATTTTCACTACCACGGGTTTTCAGAAGTACAGTTCTCCCATGGACTGGTGAAATGACACAAATTTACAGAATACAGAAACAAAAAGTTTTAATGCATTACTTATCTATAATCTAAACACAAGTGCAACAAAATATTGTCATAATTGGATGCATAAACCTAAATAGAAGAATGAACATGTACCTCCTCCACCCTCCCGCCTTCACCTCCTCTTAGGACCCTCTTGCATCAATGGCTACCACTTAACAAGCTATTGATAATAATACTTATGGACACCGAATCTGCCTTCCTAGCATTGAAAGGAAGGAAGATCACATCACTAATCAATACATAGTGAACTCGCCGGCCTCACCTGACAATTTAGAAGCCAAGTTATCGCAAATGGCGGACTCTATTAAGACCCTCTCTAATGACATAAAATCGGTTAAATCAAACGATGGAGATGGTTACAAAGGTGAAATTAAAGGAAAAATAACAACAAATTTATATAAATTAATGATTATGCATTAAATAACGTTTCTGCTGATGACTTGGTCAGGGATATTTATAAAAGAATAAAATTAAGAAATCTGGATATTAGTGTTGAGGAGATAAAGAAAATATCTAAGAACAGACTTATCATAAAGTGTGATAGGAAAGAAGACGCGTGTAAATTAAAAACAGTGTTTGGAAAACGAATTTAAGGATCTTAACATCGACGAATTAAGAAAGAAGAAACCGACTATGATTTTGAAAGGAATAAGTAAAGATTATGATAAAGATGATTTCCTAGAGGATATTGTGGCTCAAAACTCTGAGATAAGTAGCCTAAATAAAAATCAATCGTTTGAAAACATGGTACGTGTCAAAAAAATAATTAAATGCCGGTATAATGATACTTGTAATTACATCGTGGAAGTTGACTCAAGCATACGAAGGGCCTTACTGAGGAAAAGTAAAATCAATATAGGTTTCCAAAGAGTCCCTGTAGAAGATGCTAGTGTTTTGATTCAGTGTTTTGGTGCCTCAAATGGGGTCACAGTGCAGGGAGATGTCTCCAGAAAGACACTCAACAAGTGAGCTGCACCTACTGTGCCGGAGGGCACACCTTCAAGGACTGCAATAATAAAGAGAGCTCTCCTAAGTGCAAAAACTGTACAAATCATAATGATAGGTTCAAGTTGTCATTTCCGACGGAACATAGGGCAAATGATAAAACTAAATGCAAAGTTTACTCCAAGATGCTTTTTCTTGCAGAACAGAATATTGAATATTAATATTTTTATTTTAATACTTGATTTATATCATAATTATACATTATATTATCGCTACTATGTACTGTATCTTCTACCCTATCTAGAAAAAGTAATGAGTAGATATAGTATGTTTGTATATGGTAATGATATTTATGTATGTATATATTATTGGAACAATACTGATAGATATATCATGGAACCTGACTCATTACGTACTTCAAAAAATCATAAATTATTATGTGGTTTAAGGTTATGCTACAATTTGATATGTGAAGATAATATTGTAGGGTTACCATTTTATAGTGTTTATATTGTTATATGTCTTCCACGTAATTTTAATAATGTATCTGTAATAAACGTTGGATTAATGTCTCACATGAATTACTTTCCAAATATTAATTTGTATTTTTCTTTGTATAGCACTCAGTTTATTATTATCATATTACAGAAATATTTCTATAAAAATAAAATTGTGTGTGTCCAACTGAACATTCGCTCAATATGTAAATACTGGGATATTTTTTAATGTATATTTTAAAAATTGTTTTAAGTTTGTCGATATTTTAATGCTTTGTGAAACTGCAATAAAGGACGACGAAACTTGTTTTTATAATTTGGCTGGTTACAATGCTTTTCATTTCTGCCGAACTAACAAATTGGGTGGAGGAATAATATTATATGTTAGTAAAAAGTTTAATTTTGTTCAAAAAACACTCCAATTTTCTTATTTTGAGAATGTATATGGAACTATGACACTACCCAATAAAAGCGAAATTCACATCCTAGCTATATATAGACCACCTAACCTAAATAAACAGGGATTTCTAACAGAAATTTCGACATTTTTTAATGAACATACTAACATTAATGATAATATATTATTTCTTGGAGATGTCAACATAAATTTGTTGAATGAATGTGATCCGATAACTATAGCATATGAAAACATATTATCTAATAACTTTTTGGTAAAATGTATTAGTGATGTAACAAGAGAAGCAATTGTCAGTAATGTGATTACAAGATCCTGTTTAGACCATATTTATCTGAGGTATACACTAAATGACACAACAAGGGTCGGTCGTGGTATGTGCTCTGTAAATATACGTGCTTGTGTATGTGAATATCTTATAGCTGACCATTATGCGACAGCAATTACTTTTCAATACAAACATCATAATAATGATTCATTTAAAAATGTTGACATAAAAAAACCAATGTATATACTGTCACAAAAACGGTTAGATTGTAATATTATTGAAAGAGACTGGAGTACTCTTCTTGAAGAAAATGATTTGCGAATTATTGTACAGTAAATTATGTAATATGTTTGAAAATTTATATAAAGAAAGCCTAGTCCTATTGTGTCGTAAAAATAAAATAGGACTAAACGCTATTAAAGACTGGATGAATAGGGAGATCCTGCAGGAAATAAAACAGAGAGATATCTTGTATAGGAGATGGAAATGTACACCTAGTAATAAATTTTATGAAAGGGAATACAAAACAACACGTAATTACTTGAACAAAAAAATCTCTAAATTTAAGCTAACTTTTTATAATGATAAATTTAAGAATTGTTTCAAAGATGTAAAAAAAACCTGGGATGAATGTAACAAATTTTGGGCAGAAAAAGTAAAACTAATTGTGACGAAGTTATAAAAAAATATTTTTTGAACGCCAAAGATAACTGTGTTGAAAATGTTTCAAATGAATTTGCTAAGTACTTCTCGGATAATGTATCCCAATTAATGCATGTATGCAATATAAAAATTTCTGGGCCAGAGCCTGATATGCTTCCACATAGTTTCTATTTACCCAAAGCTAAACTACCTGAAGTTGTAAAAATAATAAAGCTTTACAAAAAACTCTAAAACATCAGGAGCTGACTTCATTCGAATGTCTGATTTAAAGAAACATGTACAATTATTGGGACCTATTGTTACACATTTAATAAATACTATTATACACCAGGGAATAATTCCTAAGAAACTAAAATGTAGTGTAATCAGACCAATCTACAAAGGTGGAGATCACTCTGTAATAGGCAATTATAGACCAATTAGTATCTTACCTGCTCTTGAAAAAATTCTTGAAAAATATATTCTATCAAAATTAACTCAATATCTTAATCAGTTTAAAATTTTAGATACTAATCAATATGGGTTTCAAAAGGGTAGGAGTACCGAAATTCTACTGCAAAATTTTTCCAATCATATAAAATAATGAATTAAATAATAGAAAACATGTATTAGTACTATTTATAGACTTCTCAAAGGCTTTGATACCATCGATCACATAAAATTGCTGAGTTACTTAGAAATAATTGGGATTAGAGGTCCAGTTCTCCATCTTTTTGAAAATTACCTCACAAACAGAACTATGTCAGTAAATATCGATGGCTCTAAGAGCGATATACAGAACATTAGTGCTGGGGTTCCACAAGGATCCGTATTATTAGGCCTATATTATACATAATCTATGTTTCTTTCATAAAAGGCATTTTCTCAAATGTAAGATATTATGTATATGCGGATGATACTGCACTTGTCATTTCTAATGAGAATTTAAACGAATGTAATATAATGCTACAAAATGATTTTAATAAGCTGCAAAATTGGTGTCATGACGCAGGCCTATTAATTAATTCCAAAAAAACAAAAATTAATGCATATCAGATCCCCTCACGCTAAATTTAGTACTTTACCTTTAATAAAAGCTCATAATTTTGATTGCCTTCATGACACCAATAATTGTAGAACTTGCTCATGTGAAAATATAGATATTGTTAATGATTATACTTATTTGGGAGTAGTAATTGATTGTTTCTTTAAGTGGGACATACACACGTGGAAAACATGTAAACGCCTGAGATCTGTTGTTGGACAATTACATAAGCTAAAGTTTCTAGTACCCCTATCCACATTAAGATTAGTGTATTTATCCCTTGCTGACTCTATAATAAGATACGGTATTACTGCATGGGGATATTCTTGTGCAACTAATATTAAAAATGTGCAAAATGTACAAAACGCTCTCTTAAAATTGATTGCTCCCATAAATGTGTATAATCTAAGGAAAAATGTTCCATTCTTATTCCAATCGCTTAACATATTACCCATTAAGGGATATATTATGGAACATAATTATTTCACAGCAACTGTTTATTAATGAATATAAAAATAAATTGGAACATGTTTATCAAACAAGATTCACATTAAATGATGGATTAGTTGTCCCTAAAACTAAAAATAAATATGGGCAGAGAACATTGGAATACATTGTTCCAAATTTATTTAATATGTTGCCAATGGAATTAAAAAAATCTTTAAGTAAAAATGAAAATATTGGCTCCTTGAAGATCTGGCTTGGAGAAAGAGCTGTTTTGTATTGAATCTATTAGTATTTCTAAATTCTTTCTTCTTTTTCTTTTTTCTTTTTTCTTTTTCTTTATGGTTAAATATTATTTCTTAGACTAATTTATTTTTACTTTACTTTGCACTCTAAAACAGCTATAATTTTATTTTATTATTTTTTTGTTGCACCCGATGACAAATTGTAAAAATACAGTTTATCGGGACAAGATTGATGTATTAATTTTAATTTAAGTTTTTCAAGTTTGTAAAATTGTTTATTATAAAATAATAATAATGTTATCTAAAAGGCTGCAAACAAAGAAAACATGTTTTTTTTATAGAATTTAAACATGTACAATATATATTATTATGTATATAAATATATATATATATATATAGCCTTAAGTCTCTTTAAACACTAAAATCTACAATTTAAAAGTAGTGCAAGAGACAAAAGTTAGAAAGTTTTAGCATGAGTTTCAAGTATTTATAAATAAAGATGTCTAGTCTAAAATTGGTTCTTCAAACCTGGGGCTGGATGTTTCGAAGCTAAAAAGTGCAACAGCAATAGCATATTTATTATGTACAAAAATATCTATTCAAGGATTAAAAATCTCAAATTTAGCAAATACAGCATCTGAAATTCTCATATGAAAATGTTCATCAAGTCAAATTTAATTTTAATCACAGTGGTGTCAGTTTAAGGTTTTTCTTCATATTTATTTTATAACTGAAGAGGTAACCAAAATTTATACAGTAGTATACACAAGTCTTACAAAAAAAAATACTCTTAAATCTTTTTGAGATATATCATGCAAACATTACACACTTATGTTTACTGAACGGTTGAAGTACACTTATTTTATTTTTTGAAGTCAATGATATTGTTGTATTGCTTACTAACTTTCATATACTTAAATGAGTTGTATTAAAAATTTATTATTTGAAGGATTTTTATAAAAAAAATAAAATTTAACGATTGCTAGAAATTTAAAAGATTTTCTACATATAAGTTTGCAGCAGTGAAAGATAAAATGTATGATTGATCACAAATGTACATATTTTATAATAATTTAATTTGCATCAAAAATGATTTATTTATGAATTAATATTGCTTTTCATGTTTTCAATGAACACACTTTTTAAAAATATACAAGTGTTTATTCTAATTAAAAATAACAAGCATCTTAAATAACTTGCAGTACATGATTGTTTGTGCTGTCAGACAAATCTAAAATATGATGTGTAGCTTTTCCGATTGCTTCTGCGTATTAGCAAACATCTATAATAATTTCATTATTTATTAAGCATAATTTTTGTAAAAATCACCTTAAGGGTGCTGTTGCTAGAATGGCGATTAAAATAATATTATGAGATAGAGATAGATAATCTTAAAATTAATAAAAAAAACAGATGCTAACCATCTTTGAAATCTGTCTAAATTTGTGTTTTTAAAACAACATTTTTAAGAAACCACCAGGGTGAACTATTCACCTTTACGATTTACGTTATTTCATTAAAAAAATGTTTTTTGAAAAAAAATAAGGTAGCATAATATAAAAATAATTATGTTTTCATAAACATGAAATAGCTTACTGCGTAGGAATGCTTTAGCAAAATACATAACATGATTCCTTTAAAGTGAATGTGTTTTTGGTCCTTCAAATCGTTGTCGGAACTGCTATTTCCATCTAGTCTTATTATAATATTATTTGTACTCTGTTATACTGCTTCAAGTGTCAAGAAGTAAATTATCCGCAGAAGATTTATAACTTAAGCTGTTATTATGCGTAATACTTTAATAATTATTAAACTTAGTGATCTTTCAAATATTGACAGTGTTAATTAATGCAGACAAATTTGAGTAAAATTACAGATTTTTAAAGATATTTTTATATATTCAGTTTTTGACAAATTAAATTCGTGAAACATTTCAGTCACTATATTTAATTTTACTAATCTAAAGCTACCAAGCCATTTTGTGATATTCAAACATAATGACAATCACAACTCTTTGACCGGAATGCAAAGATTTTTTGACAGTTATATACACTGCATTATAACATTATTTTCAGGAGTCTTATTTCAAAGCAATAAACACAGGGACCATGATGCAATGATAATTATTTGAAATATACAATACTGTATAAAATATTAATTTCCCTTTTGTGTAGTAGTGTCAAACTGAGGAAGATAAAATTTTTGTATGAAACTGGAAACATTTCCCTTTTGTGTAGTAGTGTCAAACTAAGGAAGATAAAATATTTGTATGAAACTGGAAACATTTCCCTTTTGTGTAGTAGTGTCAAACTAAGGAAGATAAAATATTTGTATGAAACTGGAAACATTTCCCTTTTTGTGTAGTAGTGTCAAACTAAGGAAGATAAAATATTTGTATGAAACTGGAAACATTTTCCCTTTGTGTAGTAGTGTCAAACTAAGGAAGATAAAATATTTGTATGAAACTGGAAACATTTCCCTTTTGTGTAGTAGTGTCAAACTAAGGAAGATAAAATATTTGTATGAAACTGGAAACATTTCCCTTTTGTGTAGTAGTGTCAAACTAAGGAAGATAAAATATTTGTATGAAACTGGAAACAAACCTAACTAACTAACCATCACGCCATTTCCCCGAAGGGGTAGGCAGAGAGGTTAGAACGCCACACCACTCTGTCCTGGCATACTTCTCTTGCTTCCTCCACATTCATTCATCTTCTCATGCACGCACGTCAATTATTCCGACTTCTTACATGCCCACTTTCAAGCACTTGTTTTACTTGATCATGCCATTTTTTACTCGGCCTTCCTCGACTTCTACATCCAGGCACAGTCGCATCATATATTTTTTTAGCGGTTCTTTCATCATCCATTCGCTCTACATGACCGAACCAACGTAAAAGACCTTTCTTAATTTTGTCGATAATGCTTAACTCAGCCTTACATTCTGCTCTAATTTCAACATTAGTGCACCTATCATACATAGTTTTACCACACATTCGCCTGAGAGATCGCATTTCAACTGCATTCAATTTACTTTCATCCTTATTTTTCCAACTCCATGCTTTGCTTCCATACATAAGGGTTGGTACCAGAACTCCATTATGCACTGCCAATTTAGCCTCTTTTGATAAGCACTTATTAGATACTACCGACTTTAAGGCACCATTAATTCTGTTACCGGCACTAACCCTCCTTTCGTGAACATGCTTCCCAGATATACAAATTCTTCCACCTGTTTCAAGCTATCGCCATTTACTACAATCTTACACTTAGTCATATTTTCATTTCTTTCAAAAACCATCACATTCATTAATAGATCACTCTCCTTGCACACATCGTAAACCTTTGTAACCAAGGACTGCAATTCTTCTTCGCTATCAGCAAGAAGCACTGCGTCATCGGCAAACCTAGTAATTGTTACAATTTTCTTACAATATGAAAATTAATTAATATATTCGGGGAATATATTTTACCCTTAAACATGATTGATATAAATTATAACTGAGCATTTTACATACATAGAAGTACGTAGATGTAACTTTTATTAGATTTGCTAAAATGGCTAAATAGTGGAATAAATTTGGCCACAAAAAGTTATACAAACACAAGGGACACCAAACTAGATAATATAATATTAATTAAATTATTAAGCGTATGGAATAAGTGTATTGAATTTATTTGTGACTTTCCAATATAAGTTAATAGAAAAAACAAATTTTCCTATGCAACCACAGCACGTATGAATAATATCAGAGTTAGTGCCCGAACCTAAATACATAACTGGCACGAGATTCTGGTAATTAACAGCGTGAACACTATAATATACAAATAATGATCTTAATATTTAAATAAGTTACCAATATACACTGGGAATTCCATGCGGTGTACGGCAGCAAGTAGCGCAGCTAGATACAAAATACATTTGTACAAATATTTTCAGCTTATATATTATATAAAAATGTTTTTTCTATACCAATACAAACTCGGTTTATCGCCCGACAGTACATAAAATAACCAACTGGGTGATATATAAATTAAGTAAGTTAGTAAAAACGCTATATTCACATAATGCTCGTACATCTAAAGTTTTTTATTCTTAATTCACAAGATAAAACTCCCGGCATTTGCTCGTAGAGTTAAAGTCCTGTGTTTTCACGTCACAAGGTCGGCGGTGGTTCTATCGGGAGGGGCTGTGCGCCTCGCAGTACACGGTGAAGTGTTCCTCGTCGAGCGTCCAGCGGTCGGCACGCGCGCACGCCACGTGCATGGCGGGCGGCAGTGGCGCGCGCGCGCACACCACGCTGGCGCCCGGCAGGCTGCAGCGCCGGCAGCGCGCGCCGCAGCCCGCCCATACGGCGCCCGCCAGCCCCACGAGGCGCGCGCCCACCAGGTGCAGGCCGGGCGCCCACACGGCGCACTCCTCGTGCAGCCACACCTCGTAGCTGCCCGGCGCCGCCTCCGCCATGCCTAGCAGCTCGGGGCCCGCCCCTGCCACCTCTTCGTACTCGGGGCACGCCGTGGAGACCATGTACGGCCCAAACAGGTCCCCCGCCGACCCGCTGCCTGTACTAGTCCTAGTGTGTGGACCACGTTTGCAGAAGACGCAAATCCAACTCTTATCCGTAGTGGTGGCGTCGTATTTCATGCTTAACGTACTAGAGTGCAAACCCTTGGATTTCACTTTGTTTCTAAAGTCACTGTCACTGTTTAGCGAGGATTTTGTCTTGGAGTGTTTGATCTTCTGTAAAGGTTTGTCGGCATCATCCTCGTGCATGGGGGTGTTGATAACATTTACTGAAAGGGGAGAATCCCTCGGTCCCTTTATTTGTACGTATGGTCCTCGAGACTTACTCGAGCTAGCGTTACTACCGGAGTCATACGCATCTTTATGAGAGAGGAGGTCTAATTTAGGTTTTTCTTTAGATTTATCTCGTTTAGATTTAGAATTGCTTAATGAATTTAACTTTTTCAGTCCATTTGTAGCGTCATCAGAATATTGGTCATCTAGAGCCAATGATCTTTTGGATGACTTTCTCTTCTTTTTCGGGGTATTCTCATCACTGGATGGAGGTCCGGCTGACATAGCTGCGCTTGATCTTCTAGAAATGCGTTTTTTCCCCAGTGATTTCCCCTTCTTTTTAGTATTTTCACTAGTGGAATTTGTGCAATTTTCTGTCATTAGGCCAGTAACAGGATCTAGTGTTTTAGAATCTTCTTCTTCGATTCCGGCAAACATTTTTTCTAATTCATTTTCCACTTCTACAAAACTGGGTTGTGATTTACTTTTATCTAGTGGATTTTTAGTTATTAAGGCATCTGAAGTAGGTTTGATATCGTCAACAATCATATCTTTTTGAGCTTCGCGATCAGATATACTATTTCTTTTTCTTCTCAAAGGTTTGACCTCCGGAAGTGGAAATGGTTCACTAGGCTCCGATGATTTGACTTCACTAACTTCAGGTGCGATATCTGAACCAGGGCTGCCCAGAACTCGTTTTAATTGTTCTGTTTGCATCGGAATTTCAGCAGAAGTTAGGGGAGGTACTTCACGATCATTTACTGTAGATCTTTCTGTTTTCTGTAATTCATCGGTATTTTCAGTAGATGCAATCATGGCTGCTATATTATCTATGGTCTCGGATTCAGAACTATTTTTTCTTCTAGTTTTGGAGACTACAGGGACAGCATTATCTTGAGAAGAAGACTTTATTTCAGCGGCGGGTTTATCATTCCTTTCTATACCCGAATCAAAATTCCCAAGCACAGGTTGCGGTGGGACAACAACACTCTGTTGGGGTTCTTCCTGCACTCGGCTAACGCTGACTTCAGTATGATTTTCTTTAGGCAATGGAGTTGCATCTTCTTTGGCTGCTAATTGGATTATCTTTGACTGTTCGTTGATGGGTTCCTCAAATTGTTTATCGCAAGATTGAGAATTATCATTTTCGATCTTGGATGTTTTCAACTGTTTGCGTCTCCGCTTAGATCTACTACTGTCACTTGAAGATCCATTAGAATCCTCATTGGAGCAGTTGGAAGGCAATGTGGTTTCTTCTTTTAGGGAAGAACTTTCCATGATAACGGAATGGGGCATAGCGGGATGTGGCTGTGTGGGAGGGTTGATGCGCTCGCAGGCGGGGTAGGGCGTGATGCCCACCATAGGCGCTGGCCCGCGACTGTTGCCGTCCTCCAGCGAGTGTGCGCTCACGATGACCGAGTGGGGGGAGGGGGTGAGTTGCACGGGAGTGATGACCACTCCGTCTCCCATACTGTTGAGGCGTTCCAGGATAGAGTCCATCTTCTTGGCCGGCCTTTTGTTACTTGATTTGGGAGATTTAGGACTGTTGGAGCTCTGATTCATAGCGTTGAGAGTAGGACTAGAAGGTTTGGAAATCTCTAGAGACTTGTTCATGTATGGGACTTGATGTATTTTTGTTATTTCTGCAGAGTCCAAGCTGTTGATTTTGGTGGCATCCCTCACTGAAAGACTGATCGGCGCTCCAATTTCTCCATTTTGATTTCCATTTCTCGGGGATCTCGTCACCGATAAATCCATCGAGCCCAGAGATAGCCCGGGAGAGTGACGAGGGTATCCCATGTTGTCACCGCGAGTTAAAAGATTATCTGTAATACGAAAAAGTGATTGATAATAGTATTTTTAAAACAGTAATTGATTTTTAAAATAGATAGAAGAGGTTGGTACAATATTATTTCATTAATCCAAGCGTTGTTACACTGTCTTCATCACAGTTATATCATATTTACCCTAATGTACCTGCCATATTATAACTATCTTTCTGTACGCATCTCTAAATTCACGACATTATTGAAGAACTGAAAGAAGAACGGAGTAGTACCTCTAATATCTCCAGGGCGCTGTCCTCCTCGAGTGTCAGAGATCATCTGCTGTAGGTTGAATAGTGGGCTAAGTGCGCCCTTGTGGGGGTCAGGCGGCGGCGTGTGGCGGTAGGACTTTAGGTCGCGGTCCGGGGGTGTGGGGGTGTGGCGGTAGGGCAGACCGGGGGGCAAGCCAGGGGGCAAGCCGGCGGGCAAACCGGGGGGCAGACCCGCAGGTGCGGCTTTGAGGGCTTGCACGTCGGCTGGCGGTGGCGTATGGCGGAACAGTGGCGCGCCCTTGTGTGGGTCTGGTGGTGTGGGCGTGTGCCTGTACGCCAGCCCCGCACCCTTCCCATGATCGGGTGGCGTAGGTGTGTGCCACGTCAGTGGGGAGTGAGACAGCGGCCGGTCCGAGGACATGTGTGCTACTTGCGGTTGGCGAGGGAAGTAATTCGGCACCTGTAATCAAATCCGCCGTCTCAGTAAGATTGGTAAAGGTGGACAATTTACAAAGTGCAAAGTAAAGAAAGCTTATTGAAAGGGTTGCAATGTAAATTAAAATTTCATGGTGGTAAGTAAAGAATACTGAATGTAAGGGTAGTTACATTCATAAATGGACTTTTGTAAGAATATCAATTATATAAAAAAATATTGTAAATTTAGATATAAGAATTGTACTGGATGTCTCCGCATGAACTTCTTAACTCATCATGATAATTGGTTGTAAGTATTGCAAAAACGCTTTTTCAGTAGGCACGAAAAGAGAAATAGTAAGTTTAAATAATTGCGCAAAATTTTAATAATTGCTCCATTATAAATTATTACACTACATTGCTGCAGCATCAAGCTGTTCTCCAGATAAATATCCACAAAAATAAACGCAGATAATTATAGGGGTAAATAATAATTCATTAACAGATCTAAATGCTTGAAAAAATGAGCATAAGTATTTGATTTACTGTTATTTTAAACAATTTGAATATGTAGCAGAAACAAGCAAATGAATGTGTAGAAAAATGTAGTTATAAACGAAAACGTTTCTGGAAAATGAGTAAGAAAGATTACCTGGAGATGATTCCAGCCAGGAGCTGGCTGCCCCTGCCTGCCATGAGGATTGTGATGGGAACCTCCTGACATTTTGGACGCTTCAGCTAAGCCCAAAATCCAAAAAAACACATATACGGCTTAATCCGATTTTATAAAGCTGGATTCAGCCGAAAGATGAGTGCAGTTAATCGCCCATATCAAAGCCGGCAACTTTATTACGGATATCCATCCTTCACGTCAGGTACAACATCCTCGTATGACGGATATAACCGCAATTTAACTGTAATTTCAAGAGTGCACATATATGTAATGCACTTGATTAATGTTAAACAGAACACACAAAAAGCACAAATCACAATATAAGCATCGAAAAATCGGTATGTTGTCGAAACGCACACGAAAATTAAATGGATGTGGGAATGGTAATCGCCAAATCGATGCTTGAATCAAACACGTTTTAAAAGGTAAATACAAAATATTAGGCAGTTTAGAAACTTTATTGAGTTAAAACGAAATCTAAAAAGTCGACCTAACTAATGGATAATCACCTCAAACTATGTCGGGTTCTACAAAAACACAAATAATTCCTGATTTCGACGAGTCAGGAGGAAACAGCAGGCCGATTTTCAACAATGGTCGCCTTTATGGCAAAATATCTACTAACGCCATCTATTTTACAATAGAAATATCTAAACAAGGACTCCGTTGGTACTGCAGATGCACAATGACAAAAGTGTATTGGCTGAATGTAAAAAAAAATGTTAACCAAAGTATAAACAAAATAAGTGTTTGATTTTTGACACTTCCGACTTCCGACACCCTGACATAAATATTTATTTTTGTGAAAGTGACGGATAATGTTGATACGCAGGAATATTTTATTGTTTGGTGGATACTTTGAGATTTACTCATAACTCATGTATATTATGTGTTTATATTTTCAAATAAGTAAACATGTCCGATGAGGAGCAATATTTTTTGATAAATTTCAACGGGCAAATACAGTGCGCAAAGTTCGAGGGAGGGAATGAAAACGATGAATTTTACCTGCGATATGACATAGTTTGCGGTGCTGGGTGGGAATTGATCGGAGGAATAGACGGTGGAGTCACACAAACATCCAAAAGAGGTTCTCAGCTAGACGATATTGTTTTTGGAATGCCCATTGAAGTTTCTTACAAAACTAGGAGTCCTTTCGGGTGTAAGTAGAAATCAAAGCATTGGATATTATATGGACAGCTCAAAATCATTTAATGTGTTGTCTAATTTGTAAAAAAATAACCAAGAATACCACATAACAGCTCACTCCGACCGCCTCCGTTCTGTCTAAGAAACATGTTTCTATATCTTTCCTATCTCGAATTATTAAATTTAAAAAAAATCCAGTTCAATGAAACAATACCGAAATAAAATCACATATTTTCGATTTCCCAAAAGTTGACTTTTTTTAGTTAGTGGAGTTCATGGTGCAATTTGGCACATTTTTTCCAAAATAATGGATAAAAAAAATTGTATAGGAAAAGAAACCTAATTATAGAAAGGTTTGAGAAAAACTCGCTTTTGGATTTATGTGATCTCTCTGGTAATCAAGTCCAGCTAATATTTTAATTACTAAACCATAAAGTTTGTTATTATTTTGGTTTAAATTGAATATCCCATTGAGTTCTGTTTGGAATTCCAGGGCCCCAGATGATTGTATCAGTGTATGGAGTGACATCTTGGGGCGTCGAGGCCATCCGAGGGTACGGGCGAATCCATCTGCCCACCACGACTGGTGAACGACGCGATCTTGTCAATCTCTTCACTCCCAAGCCGGCCTCAATGTTTGCCGACTTCATGTCTCGAATCACGGGACGCAAGCCCCAACTTTTGAACCCCAAGATATTGGCTGATGGGAAAAATAATTACTGTACGTTCACCTATTTCCTATATTTTTAGAAATTAAAAATATTTGGTTTTAATGACCTGACAATATGACCAATGTCAAAACACGTTTTGTTGTAAAACTAGTTTTGAACTCACAATGTTGCACTTTGGGAAATCATTTTTTAATTTAAAATTTATTTTATTTTTATCATGGATATAAATAATAACCATTACCATGTCTATCATAAAATGCGTCTGAGGTATTTTAGATATATTCCTAGCGGTAAAAGTGATGTAATTTTTAATAAAAGTAAAGTAGAAAATGTTGTTTTATCATATTTATGTTAATCCAAGAGCGTGCAACACTAACATTTTACCAAATCTACCCACTCGATAATCATAAAGCCTCTCTTTCTACGCAATACGATTCAATATGACTGAAAAGGGATAAATAATATCTCTGAAAACCTTGGTTTGAAATTTAACTAAGTATAACATAATTTAAAATTAGTTTGACGGTGCTGCATACATTATTATATGATAGGAAACACCCTCAATTTATAAGATATTTAAATATTTTTAATTATCAGGTAATTCCTTTGTCGTTATGATTCATTTTCCTTTCATAAATGTAAATGACAAGTATATAAGATTATTTTCTATCCATATTATTATTATTATAATACAACCTCCTTGGTTATATCTTATATCCTATTATATTATGATGAATAAGTAAATTAAACATAATGTAGACTGGTGTTTTAGTACGCCACATAAGAGTAAAAAATATTCAGGTCTGCATTGATTGGCCATTATTTGTCCCACAGTCTATGACTATATTAATTTGCCATATTTAATGATATGATATTTAATAAATTTTGTTCAATTTTCGCAATCTATGACTCTTTGGCCATATTCTATGATAAATGTCTCATGATCTATAACAATTTCCTAATTGGATTTCAGTACTCAGCACTAATTCCTACGGATGTGTGGATGTGAGATTCCGGCTGGTATCCAATGGATTGAGGACAGCTGGATATGACAACGTTGGAACAACTAGATAATATATTTTCTTCAAAAATAGATAACTGAAATCGTCATGATATAACCGTTTCATATTTTATTAGAATTGTATGTAGGTTTTCATTGTATGTGTCGTTTATACCCAAATATTAAAAATACTCAACTGATGTGGTTACGAATGTTCGTATTTAACAGTTGTAGTAACAGAAGCATCATTAATTTTTATATTTAAAACTTTCCCAGTATTTTTTAGTTACATAAAAACTTTAATTAATTTGATGTAAGAAATTTATGCATTCATTGCATATTAAAATAATTCAAATTATTGCAATAGAATAAAAATAACAATACAAAACCATAATTGAAAAAAAATATTTTTAACATAATATCCATTCAAACATTTTAAATTTGTATTTTGCAAAAATGTTTTTAGTTGCTGGTTTTTTATAAAAATAATTTTAAATAATTATTTTGAATGTACCTATGTAATTTTAATGATCTAACTAACAATATTAAATTGTTTTTATAATTATTGTTGTAAGTTTACACAAAATAACCTCTTCACTAGTTTCATACTTTTGGAAACCCCTCACCTTCGGCCAAATAGCACGTCTCAATTATAAGCACAAATAGTTTAATTAATCTTTAAATCTTGAACTGAGCTCACAACATTATTTGGAATATCTATCTCAATGTACTATCCTTTAAATATCTACTTATACAAAGTTACCATATTACAAATTAATATTTATGTAAATGTCTCCGCTCTAACCAAATAATTTAAGTAAAAAATAATTAGGATTATTTCATTATTGTTCTAATATACTGCTTCTAGTCATAATAACTATTTAATATTTACACATTTTCACAAAGCCAAATAAATTTTTTATGTTTTTTGATTCTTGTTTTATTAAATATGTAGGTTATCACACAATTGGTACTGTCTGTCTATAAAAAATACCAATGACAGTTAATTGGCATTTTACATTAGAACTACAACACATGGAAGACTCGTAGCTTAGCTTGGAGGCAGTTTGTGAAATTCATATATCGTCTATAAGTCTACAATTCCAAAAAATGCAAATTTACAGAAATGCTGTTTTAAAATGTTAAGAAGTACTATAAATCAGTCTAAATGATTATTTAAAGCTTAATAATGAACAGATCAATCAGTATTAAAATTTTATAACAAAATCTGATTTTATACTGTCAGTTATAAAATCAAAATTTTATAACTGACTTGCCAACTCAAAAATTATTTAGCTCGAAGAGATTTTATAAAATTCTGAAATATACCATCTCCTCGACCATTTATTTCAATATAGTGCATTCAAAGTAAGAAGGAATAATAAAAAACGGAATTAATTAAATAATAATTTACTTAAATAAATAATTACATTTTAACGTGTGGTGGTTTGACTTTGTAAGGAACACAAAGGTGAGGCAGCGGACGTAGCAGCCCTTGGTATCAACTGCCATCCGGTGAAGGCGTTTTGGCCGTATAGAGTACTCGTCTTATGAAAATGTACTAAATTACTAGTCTATCCCTTTAGTATTTTTAATTTGTACTTTGTAATATGTTTTAAATAAATAAATAAAAAATAAAATAAAATCCCTAATATACTGAACCCATCTAACGATAGAATAGTTACTACACAGTACACATGCACTTATGAGTAAAATAATGAAAGGTTTTTATTTAGTTTTAAAACATGAATTTTAAAACAAAATAAACAACAAGTACCACAATAAAAAGTGGTACAAGAAACCATAGGATAGGTTTTGTTATTTAGCTAATTCATGGTTTGAGGTAATAAAAAGAAATTAATAAAATTACATTACTACTAAAATGGTCATAGATTGAACGTAGGAATCAGGTAGTGGCAGTCTGTCTCTAGCACGGGGCTCCACGCCTGTAGTACTTGAAGAACCTGACTACCCTCACTGAAGGTGAAGTAATTAAAATAAATCTACTTTCTTAAGGTGTTAACCGTGTATGAAAGCAGGAATCAGGTAGTGGCGGGCTAGTTAAGTGATAATACCAGGAATTGAACTTGAAATTGATACCAGAAACTAAAACTTGATGAAATTAACATCAGAATTCCATGTTTGCTCGCTAAGTGGAGCATATGGACTACACAAACCAAAAATTGATTGAATTAAACTTAAAAAGTAATCAAAATTTGTCATAGAAGTTGACATAAGAATTCCATGTCTGTTCCCCGAGTGGAGCATATGGACAGAAAAAAACGACGAATACTCAGAAAAACATGTAAAATAATCAAATTAAAATACCCTGGAAAAAAAGACAGTCATTATATTACTGTAATGACATGCAAAGTAGTGGGCATTAGATTACTACTTATGATTTTAAGATCAAACTCACGGTTGACTTTATTTTGATCCCGAGCATAAGCTCCTCTAGCCGCACGCGACGTGACATGGTTAATGGCCACGCACGTTGCCGGCAGCGGTGTCGGTGTTCTTCTTCTTCTCCATTGGGTGGTGGCCCAGTGGTAGCGTCGCGGTCTCTGAGTCCAGAGATCGTCGGTTCGAATTTCCACTTCGACACGACTCGATTCCTATTTTCAAGCACAAGCCGCTTAGGCTTGATTGAAAATAGTATTAGCAATTTGAAATTCACTGAAATATGTGCAAATATCATAAGATTGCATTGATTTCTTTTTAAATAAAAAAAAAAAAAAAAAAATTGGGTTTAAAAAGGATTATTAATCACAATTTAAAAAAAATACACTTATCCCTTTTTTGAGATTCACTTATGAAGTTAAATGGTGTTTAGTATGTTTATTTTTATATTGCTACCTATTTTTTTGAAAACTTTGTTCCACTGATTCATCAGTAATAATTTTAAATTTTCAGTGTAATATTTTTCTCGGCTTGCGCTGAATGCAAAATTTTATCGGTATTTAGTCGAGTCTAGGATGAACGTTAAAATTAATATACACGGTTTACCATCGCGCGTCGTTTTAACATGAAAAGTGAAGTGCATTGAAATGCATTCGCCATTTTATATTCGTGAAACGTAAAACGCTGAATATTGAGTTTTAAATTGAATTTTGGATGATGGACGGTGTTTGAAGAATGGCGTAATTTCCATCATAGCGACTGGTGGTAAGTATGGTTACTATTTATTTATTTTAAATAAACGGCACTTAGTGCCTTTTACATAAATTATTTAACAAATATACGCAATCATAATATATACATAATAAAAAATCAAAACCTAAAATGTTACAATAAACTAAAATCATATACATCAATTATTATTATTACCTTCCATTTTAAAATACTGTATTATAAAATATTTGTATTGGTAAATGTTGTAGGAATAATATATTATTTTTTTTGCGCGCCACGTGGTGTAGTGGTAGCGCGTTGGGTTATCACGTATGAGGTCGTGGGTTCGATTCCCGATGGGGTCAATATGAGATATGTATTTATTTCGATGTGGTTTTCATACAAAATAGTTAATATATGAACCTTGGACTGGCACTGAAGCGTAATACTGATAATTTTGCCTTTACGTAACAAATTTCTTTATTAATAATATATTTGTTATTTTCATTTATTCAGGAAACACACAGTATGTAGGTAATAGTCGTAAATATAAATGAATGGACCAGTTAATGATAAATATTCACTGCACTTGGTGTACCTGTACCAATGCAGTACCCTTTGCACCATTGGGTGCGGATAAGGGAGAGTAGTAGTACAATTTTTGACAGACTAGATATGTGGTTCAGTGAATAGCGCGTTGGGCTACCATGTAGAAGGTCGCGCGTTCAATTCCAAGCGTAATCCATCTCCCATCTAATCCAAATTCCACCTTGCCTTCACGTACCTAACAAATTATCAATATTCGCGGCACAAGTAGTACCAATGCAGTGCTCTATATTGGTCAATATATTGGTTCAACATTTTATTATTATTTTATTGTAAAATGCAAAATCCATTACCTACCACCTCGCATGGTCACACGAGGCATATAAATAAAAATAATATGAAGAATCTGCGTTGAAAATTATTGCAGTTGACAAGTATAATTGGTCGAAAATGCAAATTGGAAAGTATTTGACATTTTTACAGTTTCGCTATTGCCACTTTGTGAATTTAAATTTAAAGTTGAAATCACGTTTTTTTATAAAGCACGATAAATTAATAATGTCGAACACTTTTCGCGTACGGTTTACCTGCAAGTGACATGAATTTAGGCTCACAGCTCAAAATTTTGTTTAATTTGAATTTGTTAAAAGTGGTTAAGATGCCCGCGTTAACTGTCTCAGTAAAACGACAGTTAAGTAGGTATTCCACGGTAGTGTACGTAATAATTATGTAAAAATATGTCATTAATTCATTCTCGGAACACCACTAGCGCTTCTAGAATCAATAAATATGAAATACCTTTTAAAGAACTTACCAACGATTTACTTGGAAAAATGCCGGTAAGTTATGAGTGAATGTGAGATTATTTATGTTTTAGTCTTTATTTTACTAAGAAATTCAATAGTAAATTATTGTAGATGATGAAATTAAGAAAAAAAATAACAAAAAATCAATTAAACGCTTCTGAAGAGAATTTGGTTTGTGTATATAGTTATATATTATATACATTACTTTAATCTGTACAACGAAGGTAGCAAAAAATCTATCTAGGTATTTCTATTCAGTATTTTAATGAACTAACTTACTAACCATCACGCCATTTCCGGAAAGGGTAGGCAGAACGGATAAAACACCACACTACTCTATCCTGGCACACTCCCTTGCTTCCTCCACATTCATAAATCTTGTCACACACTTCGATTGCTCCGACTTTTCACTTGACCACTTTCAAATATTAATTGTATAGGAATCAAGTCACGGCGGAGTGGGAAAGAGTATGTAAATGGTAAATGTCTATATTTTTATCTCTACAAAAAAACCTCGTTTTAAGTGTCAATAAAAATAAGATTTTCGTTGCGAAAAATTATGCTTTAATATTTTGGGTGAAAAAAAAAATAGCAAGCCTAGTCATAATACCTACTATTATAGTTTTTGCAATGTCATTATATATTTAATTACTTATCGTGGGCATGAAGGCAGAAATCACTAACTCCGGTTTAAAATTATTCTGACTTTAATCTCAATTTGTAGAAAAAGTAATAAAGTTTAGCAGTCAACAGTTACCTTTTCCACTTGTTTGGTAATGTAAATAATATAATATATAAGTAAAATCAAAACACTTTAAAATTAAAGATTTGTCCACTTCTTTAAGCAGAATTTGATTATCTCAGAACAGTGTTTCTGGAGTTAGTGATTTCTGCCTGCACGTCCACATTATGTAACTTTATACAAAAGTATATTACTATGTTCATGTAGGAATACCTATATGTAAGTTTAGGCGATTATTAATAATTATTTTGGACTCTTATATTCCAGAACAAAGGAGTTTTTTATCTTTACGAAAAGTACAATGGCAGGAAAAAACAAAGCACTTTAGAAAAATAATTTACTTATTATAAACATCAGAGTTGACACCTTCATGTTCCAGTGAGTGGTAAAATTATTATTTCCACCACTCGACGAGGCGGACATGAAAAAAATACACAAATACCAAATTGAAAAATATACAACAGAACTATAAAAAGCTTAAAAACAAGAGATTTTTTCCCGACCGCTTTAAAGAATTGTGTGGAAAAACGTACTTACCGCCCTAAAGAAATTTACTAAGTTTTACGTTCGGTAACTTATTGAAAAAAAAGATATGTAACCGACTGACATATTTATGTTTTTTAATAATTCAGTTTATTCTTTATACACGAAAATTTACATATCATTATGAAATATCGATTCGTACGTATTTGGTACCTACTTTTATATAGAATACTTAGGTGAGTGTTTACCAATGGAAAAACCAAATAAATGAAAATGTAAAGAAAATCAAAACTAATTAGAATTAACAGCTATTGTGGAAATGGAAATATTTTAGCATAAAATAGAATACTGTATCATAAATTTTTCATAACGTAAAGTAGTTTTTCTTAGGTTCCAAGCATTTTAAGGCTAAAATCATTTACCGATTGAGATGTTAAAAATAATGATGTATCGTTCTCTGAATACCAGACCAAGAGACGAATATCAGGGTAGCGGTTACAAATGAGATTATACACTGTTTCCCTTACATGGTCGATAAAAACATAACTGCATTGAGTTGTTAATACAGAATCCTAACGGATTAATACATATAAAAATAATTATTGTTGTAGGTAATAATTACAAATAAATAGTGTAAATGTACGGATAAATAAAATCCTTCATCAGCCGATTACTCTTTTGGTGATGACATAAAGTATCGGAATGAATTGTAGCGTAATAAAATTCATCATCCTATTACGAACCGTTTGTCTAAAAATTCGAAGATCGTTATTCCCGCATTTTTTAAAAACATTATTTTGAATGAGTTATCAGGGATTCCTTTATTAGTAACTTTTTCCTCAGTGCGAATTTTGTGAAATACCAAATGAGAACGGATAGAAATTTTAAAACTTATTTTTTTATCGGCCATGTATCTCTGTAGAATCTCAACTTAAATCGCTACCTACGCTATGAGTAGAACGAATACCGTTTCCGTAGGTACCATCTTGTAATAATATCTCGGATCACGGAGCTTTGGCATTGGTAATTGGTACCTACTACAATACAGATGTTGGAAAGTGGTTTTATGCTACTTAAAGTATAAAAATATCAAAAATGTATCGCACAGAAGTGGATCGAATAGTCAAGTTAAAACTATGTATAATCTGGAATAGTTTGTCTCGGGGTAGACTGGTGCCATTAGTCTTATACAGGATATTATAATACAAATTTCAAGCACGTAACACATAAGGAAAATAAAAAATATATTGGCTGGTGTGGTGTAATACCACTTAACCCAGCCAATGACAGGTCGTAAGCCCGGTAAACGCTTGAATATCCATATTCCCGATCTTGAAAAATCTTCATCACGTCTGGAGAGATATAAAAATGTTGATATGCGTCCTTCCGTCATTATTATCATCATAATTAGTGTCTGAGGCATTCTGTGGGGATTTGTACCTACTCCCGCATGGGAAAAAATTCAGATTTGTGTACATCTGGCCATCCTCAAAATGTTGTAAATTCTATAATTTTTGATAACATAATAATGCATATAAAATTATGCAATTGTAACGTTTTTAATTTTATCTGAATGTTCTGTTTATGTGCTGTATAACAAATAACTAAAGAATGTCTTGTACCTTATAAGGTAAATCGTAGATATTATTTGTATAAATTTTATTGTGGTTTCTGACGTTCATTGAAAAGATTAACATGAACTACGTAAATAAGTAGCTCGGATATTCGTGTTAATTCAATATAAAGTACCTGTTTACTTAAACTTAATTATATGAGTTTTATTGCCATAATTCACGCTACTTACTTTTTTTGACTCACATATCACTGTTGAACTATGATTGAATATTTGAGATTGCCAAAGTCATCATTATTCCTGTATACTTCTATTACGAGTATCGTTACTATGTTATTCCCCTGTGTCCTTTACTCCTCTGTCTCCTACAGGATCAGTCCTGCGCCATCTTCATTGAGCACTGTCTCCATGCTAATCTTATAATAAAATTTCTTTAGATTAAACAAATAAAAGTTCACTAATTGAATACTTCTAGCACCTTCCAATTTTCCTGACTCCGGATACAGATAATGTAACTGACAAGGATATCATTATTCTGTACTTAACACTTGCACGTCTCTTTTTTTGGGGAAGTATAACTTATTATATTGTTGTGATTTATTTCCTGCCTATTGTACTCTCACGCATTATAATGAGACCACATACTGAATCCTTGCAGCAAATTGTCACATTGATATACGTTAGGTTTACATGAGTAATATTGGATCCTTGGTGTAATGGCTAATACGGATGTTCCGTATTTGATCCCCGGTAATTACAACATATAATCAAAGGGTTTTTTTGATCACCTCTTTCTAATCTTTTGGCCTTTTGAGGTGATTAAAATAATGAAATAAATAACGTAATGTTCTGGTGGCAATATTTTTTGTGGTAACTCATGCGCCTACATTCCCCATATAAAGAGGCATAATATTTTGTTCGGTTACGTAATATTTTTCTTATAAACGCAGCTTTCATCAAATTATACTAGAAATGTTTCATGTCTTCTGGAATTGTAATAATATGAGCTGTTGTTCCCAGATTGTATGTTTGAGGTTGGCATTATGTTTTGCCGAAAATCCCATATAGTTGGACAGGCATAATGGCGAACCATAACGTGACAAGAGGTCTAAATACGTGTGTTAAATGGTTGAGCAGAAAGCAGAATGTCTGTATGTCTGGATTCATTTAAGGTTAGTTACGATATCAAACTATTTTATTTTATTTTATTTATTTATAGTAAAAACAACAGTATCGATACATGAACGTAGTATACAAAAAAAGCATAATTACCAATTATAGTTTTTCACATGGATACAATTCAAAGTAGATAGAAAAAAATAAATATAAGAAATAAAAATAAAGAGTTATGAGGGAAGGATAGAATGATAGGGATAGGTAAAAGGAAAAGGAAAAGGAGATGACTGGGAATAGGATTAGGATTACCTTTTACAGTCTATAAGATTTCAAATAATTTTAATTTGAAATTGGGTAGTCTGATGTTAAAAATGTCAAGACAGCTACAGTATTCATTGAATTTCGCACAACTACGATATATAAAAGAATTTTTTAAATAATTTAACTATACACAAGTAAAATACGCATTTAACCATGTCTAATATTTCAGTGAAAATAGTAATGTTACTATAATGATACCACCTGTAAGCACCCACGATCCATCCAGTATCTACAACATATACATTGCAGTAACATCTTTTGAGAGTGGATAGAAGGTAGGTAGGTAGGTAGGTATGTACACTAAATGATTTTTCTATAACTAAACAAAAGCATTTTGTTCGATTAATTTAAATTTACACTCCAGTATAAGTGACACGAAATTGACCTTTTGAATTTTTTTTGGTGCTTTACATTTTAGATGTTGTATATAAATAGATGAGTTTAGTTTTAGACTTGCAAATGTAGTAGCATTATACATACATGGAAATACATATTTCTCTCTCAGTTGTGTAAATATTCTTGCTTGTTTTATTTTGATATATCTTATTTTAATATTTTGTATTGCCTTTCCACCAATAAAAAATCAGGTTGAAATTAGATGGAAGAATCGCTCCAAACCATTTAAGCGTAAGTATCTAGAATCTAGATGCTTTATTGCACCCTAGAGGCGACTTTTCACAGAAATAACGCATTTTCAAATAAATGTAAATAATAAAAATAGCTTATTATTTTTATTTTCACAACCACAAAAGGGATGTATTTAAATACTACTTAATTAATTCTATATCCGCTCCCTATGTAGAGTATATGGATTCCACATTCTGCCTCTAAGCTAAGCGATCTGAACTCCCTAATGTCTTCCCAAATCAGGACTCCAAAACTACTCCTGAATGCAGAATATTCTAAAACCGATTTTCTCCAAGTGACAATACTCTATTGCAGGTACCTACTTTAGAAATACCACGTATCACGGAACAAGGAAATTAAGGACGTGATCAGAAGTTCAAATTACTATTAGATACCGGTGTCGGTAGTGCATACGGATACGAATAAATTATTACTAAAGTTCCATTAATTAAAATAATAAATTTACCTGCAGACGAACGAATTAACCGCGAAATGTCCGTGAGGTCACCCGTATGTGAGTAAATTTTAAAACATTAATAAAATGTTTATTATTGATTGTTGCCAATTTTTGTGTCATTAGATGTAATCGTAATAATATTTGAGGACGATTTCCGCACTACAATATTTCGTTAATTTTTTTAGTTTTTTCCTCCTGCGAAACAACAAATATTTTGACAACGGGTTTTCTTCGGATTTGATGTACTCGTATCTATAACTTCTGAGTATTTGCTAATTATGTCTAATTTTGTATGTAGGTAGGTACATTAAATCATTAAAAAATATCTCGATGTAAATACGTTTTCCTAGACAGGAACACTAATACGGATTTTCATCAGATATATTGATGAAGGGCTATGTTAACATTGGTATCGTTTTACGATATTTCTAGGAAATACCTCGTCAGATCTGTGGGTCTGCTAGGCCCTTTGGGACTCATTACTAGGTCTGGCTTTAGTTTCAAATTTGCTAGTCGAAACAGTAATCGGCTCTTCAGGGCCCAATTACGAGTATTTGGTCGAGGTACCTACGAACAATTATGTAGATATTTGATTAGTACTTACTGTTTCAAATAGCTTGTTTTAGACCGCCATACTATTAAACAATAGAATAATGGTTCCCTCTGTTAACCTCCATTTTCATTTTAAACTTAATATTTCTATCGCATTTTGTATGTGTTTTGCATAGTTTATATGCAATACTGTGTTTAACCATTTTGGGTAAAAATTAAGGCATTAATGTATTATGCAACGCCATATTTATTTTAAAAAAAAAAAAACTAGAAAAATATATGAATGAAATCCAAAGTAGAAATTAAAGTGGAATATCTTGGGAATATCGAACCTTCTTATCTTGGCAAGTTATATTATTAACAAGCGGATAATAATAATTATTATTTCAATTTAAAAAAAATATTATTTTCAAAAGAAAAAAAATTGTTTACAAAGAAATACAATAAAAACACATATACATTAGAAAAAATAAACGAAAATCCCACCAAGGCATAGCCTGTTTGTGGGTATACTGTGAAAGTCAATGAATGATTTCACACTCTTTCAAGCAGTATGCACGAGGCAAAAGAGAGAAAAAGACAATTTAAAAATACAAGATATTGATATATTTATACCAGAAGAAGAAGAAGGGAAATAATTATAACATATAAAATTAAAAAATAACGTAGATTATGTTATTTTTATGGTCTTTATAGTAAGAATGATTCTACTTTTACACTTTGTATCCAACTTTGTGTTAATTTTTTAAAAGATGAAAAATTAGGAAAATTTGACAATGCCATTTTATGTCAGTTAAAAAAGAATGAAATAAACTGGGGGCAATAAAATGTGCATGTCTCTGAGCAAGTCGTGATTTAAAATGTGGTATTTCTAGCACTCGGATTCTTCTTTGACTATACTAAAACTTTGCTTACTGGAATAATCAAATGTCTATTTAAGCGAAACAATCGAATTCTAGTTGTGATGTATAATGATGACAATATAGTGCGAGAATTTATACATTTTGAACCCCACTCAGTTTCAACTGAAATTTTTTTATAGCTAGTTTTATTAACGACTAGCGAAGATATTGTGTACCCCCAAAATTAAAGAATTATCGTTTTCTTATTGTAAGAACGCACGCATTAAAAA
Source organism: Micrasema minimum (assembly GCA_022494985.1). NCBI lineage: Eukaryota > Metazoa > Arthropoda > Insecta > Trichoptera > Brachycentridae > Micrasema > Micrasema minimum. The sequence continues at coordinate 25,387 of JAGVSP010002978.1, read as the reverse complement.
AATAACAAGGAAAGTAACTTATGTAGTTGTCTATCTACGTTTAACAGAAATTTGTTTTGTAGTACGTACATAATATTTATGTTTCCGTTTGAACAATGATCAGGCAGGTATAAATAACAATTTTTATATTACGTACGACATTGCTCTCGTTTTCACAATTCGTACTTGTACAAGGAATGCAAGGAAGACGTATTGTATTACTACAGTTAATTCCAATCGACCATGGTTGTAAAATTCTACGATAAAAAATAAATATTTAAAGTTTCTAGTCGTAGGTCGCGGACCTTCACCTCATTTTTCTATCTACAATGCATTATCTTTGCAAGCCTGTAATACTGTAAATGTAGGTAGTAGGTATACCTACTTTTTATGATAATGTCTATCTAATCGGCGTTGTCTTTGTTTATACCTTATTCACTTGTATAATAAATTAATGTTTTTTTACGGCTTTGTATGTTTTACGGTATGTTTAAATTACGATCCGTTAAAAGTATGACAAATGCTTCAAAAATTTAATATTATGATTTGGCGTACCAATGCACTAATACGTGCGGATAAGGGAAATAAGATACAAACTAACAAACAATTATGTTATTTCTCCGAAAGGGTAGTCAGAGAGGATAGAATGCCACACTTCTCTATCCGGGCATACTGCCGGGCCTTCGCTTTCTTCACATTCAGAATCTTATACTACACTTTCCTTTATTATTTTGTCTTTTCACTTACCCACTTTCAAGCATTGATCGTATAAGTATTCGATATGATTCTATAATTCTGAAGCGGCTATAATTTGGTTTGTATACCCATCTTACACATATATACATATTGAGGTATATAATTTTTTTTTAAAAAACCTTTGAATTTACGGACCGAAAAAAACCGTGTGATTGTTCATGTAATTTAAAAAATATAGCTGATTCAAGGATGACAGATTTGTAAATAGATTTTTTCAACATCATTGTCATAAACTACCTACTATTAGGTAGTTTATGATATTTATTTATAAAACGTGTAATAATATATTATATAGATTTGCGAGACGCTTTCTCAGTTAAAATTTGGATTTTCGCTAAATTAGTCTAATTATTTTACTTTTTACGCTATAATTGCTTCAAGAGTATGTTACGCAATAGATTTATCTTTAAACTGCTTTAGGGGATCTGTAACCAAATACGTTGATTAAATTTTATACCATAAAATAATATTTTACTTAACCAACCACCAAGTAGCTACACGGTGTACAAGCTCTGGACCAACAAATATTCACTAGATTTAAAAACAGAATTTTACTATTAATTTTATCGAGTGCCATCAAATCTAATCGCATTTTTGAACAAACTTTCATGGATGAACTATTCATTCATTCGTCTATTCCCTTATTTATTTAGCTACAGTTAACTCTACAATGTGACAATATCTATCATTTTACATATTATCATAATAATTACATACATGGTTTTATTGCACATCAATTAGAGAATTACACAGCATTATTATATACAATTTATAGGTTTAGAAAAAGCTTTAAGTAGGTACTTTGCATATGTTCAATCAGAGGCTATAAAAAGATTTCAAGTTCATTTTAAATTCACCACATCTATCATTAAAAACATCAATATTTAAATGTAAATGTAAATGACTAGTTATTAAAAATATTCAAATAAACCTTAAGTCCTCGATTAATGGTTAACACGTCCACCAATTGGGTGGACGACATCAGAATGTCTGCTGGATGAACGTGGATGGGGGCGGCGCAGGATCGGGAGGAGTGGAGACGGCAGGGGAAGGCCTATGTCCAGCAATGGACCTCAACGGGCTGATATGATGATTAAAAATATTAAAATAAAACCTTAGTCCTCGATTAATGGTTAACATGTAGGTACACTAAGCAATGTTTGGTCAAAAAATGAATAATCTGTTTGCAGATGAAAGTGCACGCTATCATGTGTATTCACCATGACCGAAAATGACTTAATGCGCCTGGTTTGGCCATTTATGGTACATTCTGGTGATAGGTAGTTTGGATTCCTTCCAAAATTTATTCCCTACCTTCACCCATTCCGATTAATTTGTCACCTGTTTTCCAACTCCGATTCAGTCTCGAAAATTCGCTCAGCGCAGCAACATTACTCCGACCTCGCAACATCCATCCTTCTCGTGAACTCCAATACCTGATCTTCCTTCGTTCTTTCCACCAAAATCCCCCCGTCATACTCGCTATTCATCTCCAAGCTTTCCAGAAACCAAATCCCGAATCCCCCTCGGTGAATGTGAGTTATAGTGTGCTGTGCCCCCTCGGTTTGTGTTCCAAGTATTCCACCTTCCTGTGGGTCCTTCAACGTGGTGTTTTCAGAGTATTCCAGGATACTTCGCCCTTCCTGGTGGTCCTTCATCGTCACTTCCCACCCCTGTTGAGTCCAGCTCTGGTAAGTCCTTCCATATCTATTCCGATCCTCGTTATTGTTTTCTGATCATATTGTCATATTCCATTTCGAGAAATAAAACGTAGAAAATTAGAGTTTTAAGTCCCTGAGTTATGTAACACGGCGCATTCGTTAACTTCGCTTCATTCACACGGATACCAAAGACAAATTACTCATTCGTGTGTTTCCCGCGTTTCTCAGCAAAATAACTCCCCTAAATATAAACGAATTGGTTGTCTGTTCTCCACCTACGCAAGCTTAGGCTGTAGCTGTAGCTTCCACAGAAGAACGAGCTCCCTAATCCAGATATTATATTGTTTAATAGTGCCTCCGTAGCGAGGGTAGGGCGCGGGCGGCTGACTGGAGAAAATTTAAGGATGCTAAGTTGATATTTCTTGTACATGTATCCTAAAGCGATGTGTAAAGATGGACGTGACTCGTAAATCATTGTCAAAACCATTCTAAAATATATATTTTATCCAGATTATAGATCGAATCGTAAAGTAATTCCTACTATTAATAGTAGCTACCTAAAACACATTTTCATATTTCATATCCTCATATTGAATTAAAATGCTTCAAATTAAAACTTTTTAAAATTCAAACATTGAGGAGTGTCCCGTGCCATAGTTACTTCAATTTTTTGTAATTGACAATGTAATTGACATTTTCCTCATACGATTTTAAATACGGGACATTATTAGTTTAGCCCTATATGAATTACTCATGAACAATAATGTATTTAAACTTTTTGGTTTAGGTGTAAGTTTATAAAACAAAATTCACTGCATTTAGTGGACAAAAATTGTACCCTATGCACCATTGAGTGCGGGTAAAGAAAAGTAGTAGTAGTACCTAGTAATAAGGTTATAATTTACATGAAAAAGCATAATATTTTTACACATTTTTTAAAACACGGAAGTATAATTTTTATAGGTTTTACTAAAAGCATTTTTTATAGAATTGGTCGTAAAATATACGTTTCACATCCTGGTATTCATATTTCTGGAAAAATTCCGTATTTCGAAATTCCAGAGGGCGAGATTTCACGTGCTTTTTATTTGGTACAAAGCTACGCAGTTACAAACCGGAATCCACCTTATAATAATAATGAAAAACCGCTTTGATAAAAAAATTGGTAATACATTCGTTTATTAGCTACGATAAACTATTTTCCTAAAAATTTAAAGATAGCCAGACATAATATTATCAGTAAAGAAGTGTTGATGTAATTACACACAAACCTACTGTTAAAAAACTAGATTTTTTTTTCTTTTATGCTTTTTTTTATTTTGTGACAACTGTTCGCCATGTTACGGTATTTTCAATCAGTTTACATATTAAGCAACTGTAACAAAATTAAAAAGCACAGTAAAAACAGTCGGTCAGTAGATAGCCACCTATATTTTGTAACAACTTTGTGTCCAGATTTAATATACCTTTCTTATAATCACAATTATAAGTCCCATAAAAATATTTTTTTCAAATGATTTCCACTTCAACAAAAGTATTTTTCAGTAGGTACATATTGTATAATAACTATTTATAACATTCTATGCGTAATGAAGATAATAAGTAGTCAATAAATCAATTAACATGCGTATCGTTTTTTATATGACCATGATTTTGACTGTCGCAATGCAACTTGCATAGGTCCGATTGTATTACTACGAGAACAACAATAAGTAATTATAATGGATAACGTTACTGCTCGGAAAACCCTTTCTACAGTTCCGTTTCCGCTGTGTGACAATTTATTAAATTCACGAGAAAAGCGACATGAATAAATTAAATAATAAATTATTGCAATTTTTTCAATCATTTCTTTTTAGCTATGAGTTGCATAATTATTTCCCTTGTTTATAATGTACAAGGCTTATATTTAGTTTAAAAGGGTACATGGTTTCTAAATTGCTTTTACTTAGTGTAAGGATCGGAAGGGATAATCTGACCAAATGATGTTTACTAAAAGAAACTTCTCCGCATCTGCCTTAGATGACGAGAAAATCACGGAAAACTCTCCATGGGGAAGCCCGACCATTAATAGTCTTCCGATTAACTTGATTTTTCGGCATTCTGTGTCCTGCTTTTATTAATTTTTTAAAACTATATTTATCATTTATGATATCGCCTTTTGTGATAGTATTTTGTGACTTATCACGGATTGGATGACCTGTAGATCTTCACCTTGTTTTCTGCATCGCGCATCCAGCTGCATTATTTTAAAGCTGAAAAGGGGACAATGCATCAACAGGTGAGTGACATCTTGGGAGGTTTCATCATCACACGTACAGCTGTTGATTTCTGAGATTTTAAAACGGTGCAGGTAGCTCATGAATCCTCCATGACGTGTCAAGATTTGGGTGAGTTTGAAGCTCATATTAGCTCATATTAGGATTCCACAGTATCCTCTTATCCAGCCAATGTAGACATTCTACACTAATCCCAATAATTTGTTGAATATATTTGATTTGTATCAACTACCAATATATATATTATTATATATACTGGACCAGGGGATCGATTCTACTAAGGTTTAAGACATTTTAGCGATTCTGATAACTGTCACTCAACTGTCACTGTCAAAAATCGGAATCGGATTTTTGGCTTCAAAGTAGAGTAGAATCTTGGTAGAATCTCTCAAGGTCTATGCATTCCACAAGGCATAAAAGATCAACAATTTTGGAGAAGCAAACTCGTCGAATAAGTAAGGTGTAAACGATTTGACAGTTCGGCGAGAAATGGGCGTCTAGTGACGTTTGGGTTTACTACCGTAATTGCACCCTAGGTGTGCCGATGCAGTGTCCTATGCACCGTTGAGGGCGGTCAAGGGAATGAAAGAAAGGAGAACAAAGTATGTTAAAAATGGGTTGCGGTATTTAGAGCTAACTGTATTCACTATTAATTCGGAATGTTAAAAAGAAATACAAATTTGGAGATATTCCTGTTAGGTCACATTAAACATTAAAAGTATTTTTAAGCCTAGATAAATATGTTGTGATATTATTTTTTCCTTAATATTTGTAGTTTTTACCCTTTGTATTTGAGCTTTCTGGCTTTTTGGAATAATCTATTTAAAAAAACCTAGTATGAAATCAGTTTTAAAAGATTTCGGTAAGTTAGATCGATTGACTGAACATATTGCCTTATTTTTAAAAAGTTACTTACGGATGACTATGACTATTGCCTACACATTCTATGATATATGTGAAAATACTTTTATTTACCAGTTAATTTAATCTAATCAGGCTAAGGTACTTTAGATATTGTCCTAAATCCACTTCAAAAAATGTCGTACGGGGCATCATAATAATATTTATATTATAATTATTCTAGGATTGTTTTACAACTTGTGCACATGAATAATGCAGAAAACAAACAGCTTTATCAGAATTACCTATGCTAATCTCAAATATTATTTATGATCAATCAGCGATTACTAAAAATCACTTGTAATATTTTTTTTTTACCTCTAATGTATATACGAGTATATCGGAGTATGATTTTTATTAATGAAATGTGTGGATTTTGAAAGCAATTTGGGTAGGTATTTGCAGTTATCAAAACGACGAAAAAACTTCTTCTGGTGACTTAAGCTTTAGCCTCCTTTATGATGACATTTCATCCTCCAAAATCCTGTCTCTTGTTTCAAGCAAAAAGTACGCGAAAAATAAATAGATAAAATATCATGATATATTATATGACATTATTTTAGAAGTGGACAATCCAAAAAGCTCGATATTTAAAATTATTAAATGTGAACGTAATCTGTTATATATATATATGGATAGTTAGGTAAACAAAACATAGTTACCACGGCTGTTAATTAATAAGTATTATTACCATACTTATTCCCAATATCTTTACATTATGACCAATACTAATATGTACATTTCCCGTAATAGGCTGTGGTATATTTATGACTTCCTTCACACATTGACGAGTGTGAACCATTGTTTGCAAAACTAGATTTATAACGAAAACTACACCCTATCGGTAGACAGATAGTGTGTAAAGTAGGTAGCAGTACAATTTAAATACTAAGTCTAGGCTTTAATGGTCTAGTCTAGTCGAAATGGGGTTGCTTGATAGCCTTTCTTGTCTGTAATAACCACTTATTTTAATTGAAACTAGTTATTTTATTTTTACTGTAGATAAGGTGTTTTATTGAAAATAAACGTCAGCTAAGTAATTAGGTGGTATTATTTATCATAAAAAAGGTATAAGAAATATGCGTTAATATTATGTTTTACTTATGTTGTAAGATAAACATTCAATAAATTATAATGCATATTAAATAATTACAGAGACGAGAAGTTTGGCAGGGAATATGGATATCTAGGCGTTTCCAGGGCTTATGACCTGTCATTGGCTGGGTTAAGTGGTTAATATTGCCCGTAATGAGTGAAATCCAGTTTTTGTCTACAAGTATTTGGACACATTCAAAATGTTGTTTGTAAAAACCTAGGTACTTATGCGACGCGCGTGCATAAGAAGGTGTATGAATGTGGAGGGAGCAAGGGAAGTATGCCAGGACAGAGTGGTGTGGCGTTCTATCCTCTCTACCTACCCTTTCGGGGAAATGGCGTGACGGTTAGTTACTTAGTTTAGGTACTTGAGTATACATATAAATAAAAATACATTATAATATGTAATGTTAAGTACTGTTTTTAATGAAAGGTTTTGTATTTTTTCTAATTAAATCTACTCCAAACCGGTTTCAAAACAACTGTAGGTACATGTTTTTTTTATCAAGGGATAAATGATAATAATTAAACGTGGTTATATTATTATTTTGAATCTGTTAGTTCATAAGTCTTGTTAAATGATATCCTTTTGTGCTATACATATAAATATCAATAGGACGCTCCTAGTGGCTAGTAGCCTTTTTGTTATTTCGTAATCCCACTATTTAATTTGACGACCCCATTTTTCTTGAGTAATTCTCGTGATGTTGTGGGCTCACAGCTGCTATTGTTTATTCCTGTTTGTTTCATTTCTTGTACAAGTATTTCTTCTGTTAGACCAAAAATAATTGGACATAACTTATTTTACGCTTTTTTAATCATCCGCAGATGAATAAAAAATAACTTAGCGGACTCATTTTTAAAATACATAATTAGTATAATGAATAATGTAAAATATGTAATCGAGTTTTAAAACATATATTAATTTCGTTGACTATCTCCTTTCATATGCTCAAGGAGATGGTCGACGAGTGTTTACGTCCCGTTTTTCTTGTTTTCTATTCAATAATCCATAAAACTTACGAAATAGGTCACCTGTAGGTAATGTAAGTTTTTAGGCATATAATTTTTAATAAATAAATAAATAAGATTGCACGGTTAACTTGAAGACAGTTTGTGGATTTTATATTTTAATATGCTCCACATAGGGAGCGGAGGACATTTTTAAATATTTTTCTTTTGCTGGTTTGAAATGTATTAGTATTTAAACATTTCGAAATGGCTCTTGAACGGATTAATTTTTAGAAATATAACAACGTTGATAATAGATATCTAGTTAGGGAAAAATTAAACATTTTCAATAGGTATTTTTACATTAGACATAATGAGATTCTTGTTTTTCATATCATTGGTTAAGCATATTCTTAAAAACATTTGTATGAAGTAAATAGTAAAAATATTTTTAAAAATAACGTTTAAAACAAAAAAGGATTTGCGTAGGTTGGTTTCTAGGATAAAGGAAGTAGTTTTTCAAACAGAAATATAACCTAATATAGTGAGGAAAGGCTGTTATGGTTACTGAACTGAAATAAGGTTGCGAATTATGGAGATAAACGGAGGTGAAGAATGAATACTAAGGGATGATTTGAGCTTCTTTACCACGTTGTGGGTTGATGTGGGAAAAACGTATAAAAATCGTAAATATTCGTGGGTCAGCGTTATAAACAGATTCCCGGAAAAAACTCTATTTTGGTGGATACGTTGTCAGAATTCTCCAGTTGAGAAGTAAAACACAACATTCTTAAAGTTATTTAGAAATAATAATAATTTCTGTGGTTAATTAATTTTGAACACAAATATTTTGTTTTATATTGGAAAATAAAGAATTTTTTAAAAACTTAATTACTCGTATGTTGATAATGTTCATATGTATAGGCATTCAAAATATATGCAATCTTATGATATTTGCACATATTTCAATTTGTAAATACTATTTTCAATAAAGCCTAAGCGGCTTGTGCTTGAAAATAGGAATCGAGTCGTGTCGAAGTGGGGATTCGAACCGACGATCTCTGGACTCAAGAGACCGCGACGCTACCCACTGGGCCACCACCCGTTCAAATTAATTCAAATTAATTAAATTATTTAATGTAATAACGAATTTACAAAGCTTAATAACACAATAATTATACAAAATAATAATAATTATACAAAATAATTATAACGCTTTACCTCACTAATAAAAAAGACAAGCTCTTGTACTTGGTGAATTTTGCTATTTTATGGTTTTAGTTAGGCTTACCGAACTAAAACCATTGGCAGCAACATTGTAATCTCTTTATATTATGCCATTTAACAAAATAAGAAGACTTAATATTATTTTGATTTGTGGATAATTTGATTTAGAGGAAAAAAAACCTGATGTATTTATTGGAATATCTGGTGGGTTATAAATTGAAGTAAGGTATTGTTCCATAAACTCTAACTGTCCATAGTTTAATTTCCCACTTTGATACGTTGAATTGATATAAAAACCGTACGTATTGTATTCTTGGTAGGTATATAATACAGGTAGGTACTCAAGTGGAGCTCTCACTGATAACGTTTTATCATCCCAAGAATAATTACTCTATAAATATTCGAAAAAATAATCAATGGTCTTATTTCTTTGTGTCTAGTCGACGAGTGCAGTGCTTGTTTAGTGTAAACTTTTATTAATTCCGTTCAATAATAAAGGTGAATGTTCATAATTTACTTTTTATGTTCGTTTGATACAAATGTATATTCGTATTGTAAGTGGTACATAAAAAGAGGAATTATTGACAATTACATATCTACCACTTTAAGTTAGGCCTCGTTTAGATGGGCAATGTGTGTTGGCGCATTAAGCAATCGTTAGTCGACAATTAATAGTGAAAAATCACAAAAACGTGCATCTTTTAAATTTTTACATAAAATCGTAACAAAATCAATGGTTTCATGTGTTTCATTATAAATACTTCAAAATACTCAATTTTAAACGAAGATTGTTTGCTCATTTAACGGAGACGTGACATTAAATTTAGGTATAAAAACGGTTTTAAACTCAAAAAAAATATTGATTTATTAATGCCGCCGCGCCAGTGCTTATACAGTAGAGCTTATACAAATTAAAAAATGCTATATGTATGCATTAAGCATATACAAAAAACACAATGAATATTATGAAATTTATCTACAAAATACATGAATTTTACAAACCACTGTCGTAGAATAAATTCAGTTTTCTCTAAAATATCTCATACTATTATGCATATCTTTTAATTTATTGTGATTCGAATGAAAATCAAACGCAAGTTGTATAGTAATGTTAACAAGCTGTTTTTGTACTGAAAATTTATTTTGATTTTGGCGGTAAATATTTGGGTAAGATCTGGAAAATTTAAAATAAAGGCTTATTTTCATCAGATATAATAAACTAACAAACTAACCATCACGCCATTTCTCTTAAGGGATAGGCAGATAGGATAGAATATTAATGAACATTGCACTTGATGTTATATAAAATGACATTTTTGAAAGCGCTCTTAAAGGTGGTTATCTTAGCTCTACTGAGAAGTTTGTTTTTTTTTTTTAAAAAAGAAAAAATTTTTATTTACAAAAAATACATAAGGTGCCACAAATACGTGTTTAAAAAAAACAAAAATCCCACCAAGGCATAGCCTGTTCGTGGGTATACTAAGTTTGTCAATGTGAATTTATTCACACTCTTTCATGCAGCAATTTAAAATTAAATGCACGAAAGATTAAAGAAAAAAAGAAAATTCTAAAAATATAAGATATTATGTTGATGTATTTTATAAATGGACATTTTTTTAGGAATAACAGAATAATATACAAAAAAATTAATAATACTCCACAAGAAGAAAAAAAAGAAGGAAATCATTATAAAAATATAAGATAACAGAAATTATGGTTATGTTTAACTTTATAGCAAAAATGATGTTTGCAATAGTAATTGTATTTTTATATATTGAATTTTGCTGTATAATATGTACACACTGTTTGTTGTACAACTTCGTTTTATGATGATTTTTTTTCCAAATATTGAATTTTATTTCTAGCATACGTGTTGGTACCTACATATTATTATAATGATAACGATTCACTGCACTTGGTGTAGCAATGCAGTGCCCTATGCACCATTAGGTTCGGATAAGGGAGAGCAGTAGTAGTAATACATTACATATACATACGAGTACGTAATATATTTATTTTCTTCACACAAAAGTTTACCTTTCAAAGTGACCGTTTTTGGGTCAAACTGTAAATCGAATACGTCAGTTTTGATTCAGTTATCGATGGAAACTTGTTGGAACGCCTAATTGACGGGGGCAATTCCCTTTCGATACGTTGTCAACGAAATTATCACCAATATAATATAATATATTGTAAGTGGTAAGTGACGGACGGGAAATTATTCATGGGCCGGTGAGAATGGCCTTAGCAAGTCAGATTAGTTCGGGGCTGGAATCACAATCGCCTGTAGCCTGCCGCTGCCGCTGCCGCATGCCGCATGCCGCATGCCGGTCGCGGTCAGTTGCTCGATCACAGATCACTATCGACGCGGTAATAAGCGACGTGATAACGATTCACGATCACAATGGAACACGCGTTAAAAGTTATCGATCGGGATTGTTAAACGAGCGCATCAAGTCGCGAGCCATTTCCCGAGATATATCTTCTTCGCACATATCTTCTTTCAATCTTTCTCCTTTCAATCTTGCCGTATTTCATTTAGCCGGCGTTCGGCAAGCCAAATATTGAGAAAAGCAGTCGACATAATAAACAATCCGACACGCGCGTTGACTTTCGCGATTTGACGTTTGACGTTAGGCCGCGATATGTATTATCATCTATGGTGCTCGGCAACGCTCGGCAATGCTCGGCAACGGCGAACGTGGTATGAACTATGTTCATTGTGATCGGTCAAATGGTTAGCGTTAGCACATGGTTAGCACGTTTTTAACTACGTCGATAGTTATCTGTGATTGAGCTCCTGGGGATACCTACTCGACGCTAGAATATTACGATCACCGTCATAATTCTTGTAATACTGTACAAACTATCAACCAGTAAGAAATATATTGTTTTTAGAGGCAGTGACGTACTCGAATCTGATGTACAGGATCTTAAGCACAAGTTTTGGAAGAAAACTTTTAGTTTTTTATTTATTTTCTTAGTATGAAGTTCAAAATTTTGTCCATAATGAGATATCCGGATTTTTTATTAATAAGTTAAATTAATAAGCTAAATTGGTACTTACTTGACATTTTATTTAAAGAAAACAACAGCTATACAATAAAATTAGCATAGGTAATTACAATGTTATGAGCCATTTATGGTTTTATATTTGTTGACAGTTAAATATACATGATCGAAATAATATTTTATTTTTTATTTTTTATTATTACCACGTATCTACAGTAGTAGGGAAGATACCAGAAGGTACATTACTTTGCAGTTTATTGCTCACATTTCATTATAAAACTTATAATTCTTCTCAGAATCCTGATATCCAATTATCTGTTTTTGATTTTTAAGAAAATTATGATTTTAAGAAATTCTAACTAACTAACCATCACGCCATTTTCCCGCAGGGTTAGGCAGATAGGATAGAACGCCATACCACTCTGTCCTGACATACTTCCTTTGCTTCCTCTACATTAATTCATAAGAAATTTTTCTACGGATAATTTCATTAGTTTTGTGTATAATTTATTTTAAAAAGTATTATTGTGAAGAATAAATGTGTTTCTTATAACGGAAATACTGCAAATTTGCCAAATACACAAAGAAAACAACATTAAACATAACGTCGACGATAATGTATTTATGTAACACTATAAAATCGTATATTACTTTATGTTAATGTAAAACACATTCAATATTACATATTTATTTGCGTTCGATTACGGTAATTATGCGCTATTACAATAAATAAAGTTAAAACTAGAAATATCCTCATTTTATTACGCAAGTGTTTAGAGCTCTCGTTGAACAGAGAAAATTGACAAAAGTTGTAAAATTTTACTGAAAGTGTACAAAAGTTTATGCCTGAACTGAAATTTCCAGTTATTTATTTTATTTAGTTTGCTTATATAGAGATAGAATTGATTTGGTTTACTTCATAAAATTAAGTTTACCCATAAACCAACAAACTTTTTAACACTGAGGTTTTAATGCATTTAATAATTTATTGTTCTACCTAAACCATTTACAGAATAAATATTACGATTATCTTGAGGTACAAATATTTTAACAATCGTTTCGTTCCTACAAAGTTTCTTTTTACTATGTTGAACAAACGACTATTTTGTCTCTTTTGAATCCATCCCTCACAACAGAGGTTGCAGATGTTGCCTGACTCCGCATGGCTCGCCCGTGGACGGTCTTCCTCCACATGGAACTGTGCTGGCCTGCAGCTGCGTGCACTAATAACTCGGAGAGTTCAGTGACAAAGCAGCTCCATTTTGTCAGTTGATGTCCACGTCCATGCGATCTTGCTCGTTGGACTCCTCTTGGATTTTAAGAATTACAGGTTTCTTTTCTCACCCATTTTATGGATGAAAGACTTATTTCATATTTGCCCCCTACAGTTATATTTTTGTCCACCTCGTGGCGTAGCGGTAGCGCGTTGTGCTGCCATGCATGAGGTCGCGGGTTCGATTCCCGATGGGGGTCAATATGAAATACTCATTTGAATGTAACAAAAACTTATTTTACTTTCACATTTTTTTTTTCTATGTTATACCTAGTACTGGCGCTGAAGCATAAGACTGATCATCAAATGATCAAGATTCGCTGCACTTGTGTATCAATGCAGTGCCCTATGCACCATTGGGTGCGGATAAGAGCAGTAGTAGTTTTAATTTTTAGCTCAGTCATTAAATGCTTTTTTATGTTAGTGTAATAATCTGTTAGTGTATCTCTAATAAAATATTATAATGTTCTAACGTGAACAAAAACTCGACCCGAAAAAAGCTGTAGTCAGAAGAACTAAATATTACTTTATATATTTTTTATGGTTAAACGATGTATAAAAAGAAACTTTGAATAATTATGTAGTGTGTACTTTTAAAGAGTGAATCAACGTTTGATTGATCATGTGTTTGATTAGTATATGTAAAAATTGAAATTCAATTGGTAAGTATTTTTATATGTATAAATATTTCATACATATCTTGTATAATATTGGTTAGGTAATATATTTTATCTATGTCCACTACTTTATAATCGATTAAAACAAGATGTACCAAATTATGTTTTCTTCCGTTTATTACGACATTTTACATGAACTTTCTTTGTGGAACTTAAATACATATTGGTAAATAAGAAATTCATGATTTATTTACGAAATTGAATTCACGGATAGAATATCTGAAGTATAATACCCAGTCAAATATACTATTTTAATATTTGACAAGTTTTTACGGCATTTCTTTTCTTCGAACAGGTTTCAAACATGAACACTATTACAAAAACTTTGGTGCAAATTAGTCAAAATTAATTCCAAACTAGACGTTGATTTAATTATAATAACTGAATTAATAATATATACAATATGTTTAATAACTGATTGGAATTATAATACCTATCTATTCACGATATTTGGCAATACAACCTGAATAATGACGTAACAGTTTTGATTTTTTTTTCATCCTTTTTATATAACATTGCTCCAGGATATAATATTATATCATAAAGTCGCATTTATTATTGTGTATCAATTTCAATTGATACGTGATTAGTTTGACTTTTTTATAATGCACGAAAAAACTTAAAATGTTGCTACAAACAAGTTTTAGTCTGGAATTAAATTTAACTAAAAAAATAATTAGATTTTTTTTCTTGATTCGGGATTGATCTAGAAAAAAATGATGAAGTAATACGTAGCTAAATTAACATAACTATTTTAATATCATCACTTAAAATCGTTTTTATTTATGTTTTTTTAAAGCGTCATAAAATATTGAGTTATTTTTCGTCTAAAATAAAAATAAAAATGTTCATTTTCCTTTCATGTATCAAATGATCATGGTATACCACTGCATTTGATGTACCTACCAATGCAGTGTCCTATGCACCCGATGCGGATTAGGGAAAGAAGGATGAGGTTTTATGAAATCCAGTGCTATCCAACCGATAGCAATGGATTGCGATACATCGCATCCTTCCTAATCTCTTTTGGCAAATCAAAATATCTTAAGTCTCTTGTGGTTTAATTATATTGCTCCGAATTGCCCAGATTCTCGACTTTGGAAGTTTGAAATTCTCTTCCCTACCTCACCCCTCATAATGAATACCACTATTTTCGTTATTATTTAGTGTTTGTCTCGTTATAGGCAGTTCAGTGCACCCACGATTAAGTTGAAAAATAATACAATATATACAGGTGTATATTAGTAGTGTCTACTAATTATATAGGTATAGAGTGTGTATAATTGTAACGATGAGCGATCACCGTGACGGACGCGGACGCCTTGAGTGATGTAACTTATTCATTCATACTAAAATGTGCAATACATTATTTCAGAACAATATTCAATTTTTGACTGAAGACTTAACTAAATAACAGCATTTGTAATATTTACTACTTGATTGGAGACTGAACTTAATAACAGCATTTGTAATATTTACTACTTGACTGAAGACTGAACTTAATAACAGCATTTGTAATATTTACTACTTGACTGAAGACTTAACTTAATAACAGCATTTGTAATATCTACTACTTGACTGAAGACTGAACTTAATAACAGCATTTGTAATATTTACTACTTGACTAAAGACTGAACTTAATAACAGCATTTGTAATATTTACTACTTGACTGAAGACTGAACTTAATAACAACATTTGTAATATTTACTTTTTGACTGAAGACTGAACTTAATAACAGCATTTGTAATATTAACTACTTGACTGAAGACTGAACTTAATAACAGCATTTGTAATATTTGCTACTTGACTGAAGACTGAACTTTAATACAGCATTTGTAATATTTACTACTTGACTGAAGACTGAACTTAATAACAGCATTTGAGTAAAATCTACTAAGAAAATCGGTTAGAATTTTCAGCAGAAATCTTTTATTATTGGTAAGTGAGATTCTAACAGAATTAAATCACTTACTTTTATGATAAGGGGAATGGGAATTTGTAATGCGTTAAATGGTCACTTAACCCAGCCGATGATAAGTCATAAGCCTTGTAAACGCCTAGATAGCCATATTTCCTTTCCTTCTCTGCCTCTGATTCATCAGAATGAGATACCAACAATCAACAATGACCTATTTAACAGTTTTTTACTGAACAATTTCTTAACAAAACTTTACTTTTTTTTAACAGTAAATAGTAAAAAATACACTCCTTTAAACGTAAAGTGTACCAATATTGGTACAATGACAAATGCAGTACCTAAAAATCTTAAAAAAGATAAAAAATTATTATTTTGTAGAATTTTATGAATAAACTGGCGTTAGTTTTTAATTGGATCAATTAGTGGGCGTACAAAAATTCTAAAAAAAAGCACTAGGTTATTTACATAGAAATTTTTAGTAGGTACCTTAAATCATCAAATCATATTATCATTAAATTGTTACGTTAGTAAACAGAAAGCTTATTACCATAAAATATTATTATTATGTATTGAACTTGTTGGTAGAGACGTATGTATGTTAGTAGAGACGTATGTATGTTAGTAGAGACGTCGCGTCAGCGTCACATAACGTCGCGCGTCGGGTGAGTGATATTATTATGGAAGACATTTGAAGGTAATATTTTTTCTTAGCGTTATTGAATATCAACATGTGTTATTGAATTTATTTTAGTTACAGAAAGGTCTTCTAATATGCAAAGAGTAGCAGAATATCTACTCTAATAATGACTTTATTTTATGCTATTTTAAGGCAAATAACGACACTGACATTATTGTATTCTTAGTATCGGAAAAATATTGTCATTGAAAAAAATATCATGTAGGTATTTGACTGATAACAAAATACTCGTATGTAGATAATATCGGTGTTGCGTTTTCAGGAAACAATAAAAAATCATTCGATTGTAAAAATTATGAATGTTTTTAAATGGCTAAGTGTAAAGCCGGAATTATATTAGAGCCACGCCGCGTGTCGCAACGCGTGGGTTTGGAATCGATTTCATACATTTATTATGAAAATGATTATATTAGACATGTCCCGCGTGTCGCCGACCGATCGACCGGTCGGCGTGGGATCAGTGGTGGGGGAAGCGTGGAGACACGCGGCGCGCGGCGTGGCTCTAATATAATTTCGGCTTAAAGATTTATTGAAATTATTAAAATTTAAAAACTACAATTACTTTCCCTTATCCGCACCCAATGGTGCATAGGGCACTGCATTGGTACACCAAATGCAGTGTATCTTGATCATTTTATTACATGAAGGTAGGATGATCAGATTTAGGCTTTAGTACCAGTCCAAGGTATCACACAGGAAGGTGTGTGTTAAAAATTTAAATAGTTGTTTCACATTTTGGTAACATTTTATGATCCACAGAAATTCATGAACATGGCTTTATTTTTATGAAACAAAATCAATTTTACCGTGCAAGGATCAATTTAAAAATTGTTAATGTAATGGCTAAAACACTGGACTCGGATTACGGACACGAAGGTTCCGGGTTCGATTAAAAAAAATAAATTTAAGTGACTTTTCTCAAGCCTGGGTGTTTGTGATGTTCCACTCTGCTATTGTACGTGCTGGCCTATTAAAGTGGTTATACATATTTAACACATTTACAAATTGAACATATTTATTTAATCGTCTATAATTGAAAACTATCCATCATTTTTTATAAATTATTTCAAATTGTAAATTTATTCATCATCGTGCCATGTTATTCGGCAAGCTAACATTAATTATAATAATTCATGTGAATAGAATGTGTAACAAAGCTCGATGTACAAGCGGGAAACCAGTGAATCTACATCATATTTGGAGTCGATTTTGTGAAGTATTTTTTTTTGATTTCACCCATAGTTTTCAAGGAAATTGAGTAAAAAGTTTTTTCGATATTTTTTTTGCAGATTGTCATCAAACTTACAGATTTGTACTTAAAAAGATATAAAATAAATGAACCCTAAAAACAGGTAAGTAAAAATAATATTAGTACGTCACAATACATTTAATACTATCCATATTGTTTTATTACAAATTTTAAAAACATTCAAAAAATTAGATCGTAAAAAACCAAAATTATAACTGAATGATTTTTGCAAGATCTATAATTAATATAAAATTAATACTATCCATAAAAGAAAAAAAACAAAAAAAAAAATGCATTTTAATAGAATTTGTGCAATTTTACATAATCTGCAGTACTTATGAGAGTACTTACCTATGAGAAGAAATAAACTTTTTTTTCAACTCAGATTCAAGTCATATTACACATTCGACTCCAAATATTTTGCGAGATTCACCAGTTTTCGGGTTGTACTACGAGTTTTGTCACACCATGTATAATTAATTTATATGATAATAAATATACACTACGACAGTAAGTGACACGAAAGTTATTTACTTATTAAGATGAATTATCATATTTGAACGTATCGCGTATCTAAAAGAAATGTTGGAAAAAACAATCATCATTATCAACATACCATATCCGCTACCTATGTAAAGTATATGGATTCCATAAACTGCCTCCAAGCCAAGTGATCGGCTGCCAGTTCCCGCCCATCCTCCCAGGTCAGGTCCACGTCCCGCAGCTCTGACGCAAACTGCCGACGGATAACAGCGGACGTCCAGGACGCCTAGAACCTGATGCCTTGTAAAATAGGCAAGCATGGTTAAGGCTCTCTAATAAAACCCATGTCATGTGTAACAGCTCGTATCAAGATGCCCAGTGGTTTTTATCGCGACAAGTCATCGAAAGGGTCGAGAGTTTTAAATACCTGGGAGCGTACATGACAGAAAACGGCAGAGTTCAGAAAGAAGTGGGAGTGATCTCCAGACAGCTTTCATACTGTTGAAAGCTGTCTGGAGATCGAATGTTTCCTCATTTAAAACAAAATTCCGCCTTATATAACGCCTGCATCACACCTGTTCTCCTCTATGGCTGCGAGTCATGGCACCTAACCAGGGCCCAAACCAGCAAACATGAGTTTTGAGAATAGGTGTCTTAGAAGAATATAAGATGTGCGGTGGTTTGGCTTTATAAGGAACATAGAAGAGAGGCAACGGACGCAGCGACCCTTGGTATCTACTGTCATCCGGCGTAGGCGTTTCGGCGAGCTAGGCCTTAAATATACTACGTATGCCTCCCGAGAAAATCAAAATAAATGGCAAAGACGTAATATTAGGTAAATAAATTAAACAAAAACATAGAAATACAGATTTTATGGTTGATTCACAAAACTTTACGCTAAACTTAAATTAGGATGGGCAGCACAAGCTTATCGTTATAGTTCATAGTTGGTCCTGTGATGATCGGGGAATATAATTTCAGAATGCTGACATTAATCTTCTGGGTAGTTTTCGGACATCAACTGTTTATAATTCCGATTTCATTAAATAAATCAGATTGCTGGTAAACAACGAAGTACCTTTAATAAATCTCATCGGATATATCGGGAATAAAACCTCCAATCACTATGAGAATATATAATATACATATAATACGTGGGAAGTTCAACAGTACAATAGTCGTATGTAAACATACTTAGTGTAAAATTGATAAAAAATTACAAACTGTGACAAGCAGCGATAAATAAAATTGTTGTCGTGCATTAAAAGTAGTAGGTAACGATCTATCGCGTTTGTGGGTTGACTGCAGTATTTTAATAAATTGATGTAAGTTAAAGTGTAATAATCTATTCTAAAAAAAAAACATAAAACAGAATTAAAGACTTAATCAGAATAAAGGACTTGAACATCAAAATACTTATTATAAATTATTATTAGATACCATGGTTATTTATACACATTTTAAGTTTCACAGTTTAATTTTAAGTTACAATTCTTTATTTCATTACTTGCAGTATTTAGGTATGTTAAGTGGTGCTAGTTCCTGTTCAAATCATAATTTTAAGTTACAATTTTTTATGAAATTTATGTTAGAAGCACTCACTTTGTAGTTATTCATTATAAACTATTTAAATGAAAACACTTCGTTTTTAACTACTTTTTTTATTTGATTATTGAAACTCCCGACCGGTTTCGAAACAGCACGTGTCTCTTTGTCAAGGGTCATGTGTTGTTTCGAAACCGGTCGGGGAGTTTTAATAATAAAATAAAAAAAAGTAGTTAAAAACAAAGTGCTTTCATGTAAATAGTTAACAATTTTTTATTTCATTACTTGCAGTACTTAGGTATGTTAAATGGTGCTAGTTCCTGTTCAAATCATATTTTTTTTATTTCATTACTTGCAGTTCTTAGGTATATCAAATGGTGCTAGTTCATGTTCAAATCATAATATTTTATTGATTACTCTAACATGTATGTAGGTATGGATAAATAGTTTTATAATCAATAAGAATAAAATTATTACAGTCGTGTAAATTTGTTATCACTTAGGTCACGTAAAGGTTATTAAATGTTTGAGTTAGGTATTTAGTATGAGAACCATTTGTTGTATGGGCATATTATACCAATACAACATAATTATTTCCCTATTATTACCGTGCACCCAAGTATGAAAAATGAGAAATATTAACTATAATTAGGAATTTTGCAAACGTACATACCTAGTAGGCATTAGATTTTGCTGACTTCCGCATGGCCTAGAGAATGTCTAAATGGGATTTTGTAAAGCATAAAAGCAACAAAAAGTTGAGGTATTATTTTATATTGAAACAAGGTTTTTTCTAAGGTCAAAAAATGGTTGAAAGAAGATTTAAAATTGGTACCATTTTTCATCAATGTCACTGAAAAAAGACATTAAATAACGAGGAATATTTTATAATAATTGAGCAAATAAACGTATTTAAACTCATATTTTAATATCCGTAACTACTCATCTACGAGTAAGTACAAAAGTCAAAGTGATATATTATATAATATGGGCATATACAATCTTAAATTGTCACCCCCACCACAAATATCAAATATCGCCCTTATAAAGCGGTGCTGGATCATCAGCCTGAGTGGTGTCTTCTACAGTAGTTCTGCTTACCATATTCTGGTCCAGACAGATTGGGTCTACCGATCAGTCTGCTTGTTGTGTCTGCTATGTTCTGAGTCAAAGTACCGGTTTTTGCAGATTAATTACCCAATACCCACTTGTTTGGTCTGTGCAGATAGGTATGTTAGATCCGTAGCGCGTGTAAAAATGTCTGCGTAATTAACAGGTTAAATTGACAGGCTCTCACCACCTTTAACGGAAGCATTTTTAGTTCAATAAATTCAAGTTTCTTTTTTTGAAAAAAATCACTAATGTTAAATTAGGTACTTATAACTAAAAGATAATCAAAATAGGTATTTTAATTTTCAGTTAACCGTCTTGTCAATTGTAAATTTAAAAAAAGTTAATCATCACAGTCCTATAAAGCAATAAAATAATTTTCCGATTCCCTCTAATATGCACGGCACGGTTTTTCGGATTTTACACATACAAAGGGTATAAACGCCACGCAATCCTATGGCACATACGTACGATCACGTTAATTGTGAGAAACAATAGCGTTTTTTATTAATTTGGTATGCTAAGCGAACAGTAGTTAGAATTGACAATATGCGTAATGTTATGCTTTTTTTGTATCTTCAATCGCCGCTTTGTACATAGTTATTTTATTTGTTCAACTTGTGCCTGTGTACCAAATTCTAAAAAACAACTTGGGAATCAATAAAAAAAAAAAAAATATTAAATAAACATTAACTGCGTACATTTGTTATTGTTTTAACGTAATAATACACATCACAATCTACAATCTAAACCTAAATGTTTTAAATTTATTTGACTTATTCATATAAATATCACGACATTACTTTACGACCTTTTCACATGAAATGTAGGTACTATAAAAACGATACAAAAAAAAATAGATAGATTTTAATTTTATCACAAAAAAGCAAGCATAAAATATTATTTAAGGAATATTTTTAAAATGTGCAGTTTCACAAATTTCTTAACAAAATTATTACTGATTTGAGGTGACATACCTTCCTATGATAAATGAAATGTGATAACATTACGTATCAGTAAAGAATGGCAGATACGTGTAATTTTATCTATACCAACAGTGTAAATAAATATCCGATATAGTAAACACGTCAATTTTGTTAACGAATTTTTTTATTTGTTGCTATCTTCTGGTAAGAAATTCACTTGCGCAAAATAATTATACCGTGTACCTGTTATTGTTCTGCTTACTAAATGATAGACATTGAAAAAATTTAAGGCTCAATACATACATAATGTTGTCATCTTAATATTATCTGGATAAAATTTACGATCAAATAATTTATTACGTATTATGAAAGGAAACTAAAATATTAATTATCTTAGTTCATTCTTATCAAATTGATGAAACATAATTTTCAATAAACAATAATTAATTGTGTAGTATTTTCTTACATTCTTTTAAAAAATATACATTAAGTAAATATTAACAGCTGGTTATATTATCTAGTATTGTCAGATGACGAATGTTCAGATGTGGTTTCCCGCCGCATCTTGAATTAAGTTGGCAAAGCCGGGCAGGTCAGTTCTGCCATGACAAGTCATGATATATATATACCGCTGTCAGTGCGGCACGTTCCAGTTGGGCAGTTGGCTTTGGGCTCTCCGGTACCAAGTGCCTAGTAACTAGTAGTGGCTAGTGACATTACTCTACCTACATTCTCCGTTGCTGATTTCAGAACTCGTTCAGCGGGATTGCTCTTTCGCAAACAGTTACTACTCTGTCCGTCCGATATCGCGAATAATGTGTATTCTTACGGACGTTAGATAATAACCACCGACGTTTTTGATACAATAAAAATATAAAGTGTCACGAACGGAAGTCCGATAGTGTCGCGCCGAGTGATACAAACTTGCTGACGATGTTTACACTGCTGTTTCATTTTATCGCAGATAGTCCAAAGAGGTAATCGGCCCATCCGAGTCTGTCCAGCAAGATGGCGCGGCTTCCCTCCATCCTGCGGCTCCTGGGGCTGGTGGCTGCCTGGGCCGCGCGGGCTGCCCCCTCCCCCGCCCCTGCGACCGCCCTAGCCGCCACCCAAGCCACCGCCGCCGCCCCCAGCCTGCCACCGCCGTGCTCCAGCGGCGTGTACTGCTCCGGGCCCCTGCTGCACGCCGTGCAGACGGCGAGGATCTTCCCCGACTCCAAGACTTTCGTCGACCTGCGGATGATCAAGTCAGAAAACGAAACTCTAAGCGATTTCGACGAACTAGTTTCAAAATACAAGACACCCACGCGCGATCAGTTGGAAACTTTCGTGAAAGAACATTTTATCGAGGGGAAGGAGTTAGCCTCCTGGATCCCGGCGGACTATAATTCCGATCCGCCCGTGCTAAACAAAATATCGGACCCGACTTTTAAACAATTCGCTAAAGATCTAGTCGCCATTTGGCCAAATCTCGCGAGGAAAGTTAGTCCCGAAGTTTCGGAAAATCCCGATCGGTACAGCCTAATTGCTATACCTAATGGATTCATTATTCCTGGAGGAAGATTTAAGGAGATATATTATTGGGACTCTTTCTGGATAATAGAAGGAATAATACTCAGCGGAATGACGGAGACCGCCAAAGGGATGATAGAAAATTTCCTTTATTTAGTCAGAAAGTTCGGTCACGTCCCGAACGGGAGCCGAGTGTACTACACCGAGAGGAGTCAACCTCCGCTCCTCACTGCCATGGCATCCAAGTACATAGCCGCTACGGGGGATCTAGAGTGGCTGAAGGAAAACCTAGCTACCTTAGAAGAAGAATTAGAATACTGGTTGGATAAAAAAACTATCGAAGTCGTTAAAGATAACCAAAAATACGTCATGTTGAGATATTTCGCTCCAACTACGGGTCCGAGACCGGAATCCTACGCGGAAGACTATTCTAGCGCAAATAATATGGAAGGCGACGAAAGGCGTCAGGAGTTCTACACCGACATAAAGAGCGCGGCCGAAAGTGGGTGGGACTTCTCAGGGAGGTGGTTTGTCACATCTGACGGGTCGAATAAGGGAAATCTGTCCGATATTCACACTAGACGCATCGTCCCTGTGGACCTGAACGCTATGTACGCCGCGGCATTAGAAACGCTAGGAGATTTCCACAACATGCTTTCCGATACGAGGTCCGCGAGAAAGTGGTGGGGCCTCTCAAAATATTGGAGGCATTCTATAGACGATTTACTGTGGAACGATGAAGACGGAATTTGGTACGATTTGGACGTCGTGACTGGTGAACAGAGAAAGTATTTCTATCCTACAAACGTGGCGCCCCTATGGGCGAAGTGCGTAGACAACGACAAGCTACCCGCGTACTCGGCTAAGGTGATAAAGTACCTGAAGAACAGCCCCGGCATGGCGTATCCGGGAGGGATCCCGACCTCGCTGGACCGCACGGGCGAGCAGTGGGACTTCCCGAACTCCTGGCCGCCACTCCAGTCCATGCTGGTGCAGGCGCTGGACAGCACGCGGCTGCCCGAGGGCCACGCCATGGCACGGGACCTGGCGCAGCTGTGGGTGCGGGCCAACTACAAGGGCTTCAAGAAGAACGAGGAGATGTTCGAGAAGTACGACGCGGAGTACCCAGGAGAGTTCGGCGGTGGTGGGGAATACGTGGTGCAGAGCGGTTTCGGCTGGACTAACGGGGTCGTGCTGGAGTTACTCAACCAGTTCGGCCAAGAGATCAGGGCCGAGGAGTCCCTTCCTGGTGAAAACTTGCCTTAAACAAACCCATTACCTCAACTAATTGTGTAGTTACTAAATTCCAAAGGTATTCCGCTTTGCAGAACCTAAACCGCAGTGCGAGCAAATATATAATTGGCCTGACTATCATGGACCCTTGTTGTACCTTGTTGTTTTTCTGCGGCTTAGGCTCTTCACAGCAGTATTAGAGTAATTTACACTAAATACCAATGGGAACATTATATTGATTTGTTATTTATATTCTACCAAGTCATATCTAGACGATCGACTTAAATATGTGATATATTATAATATTATGCTGTTAGTATTAAATTTTATTTAAGTCTTGAAGATAATTTATTGATTGCTTTACCACTGCGACATCATCAATGTACATGTACATAATTACGTGACACAACCATTTACAAAGTATCTGTAAAGTCTGTTTTAGAATTGTTATTGTTAAAAATTTCTACTTTTGATTTACTTCATGTATGTATTTACAAATTTTTGAATAAAACTATATTTTCTTCGCAGCAATTAATGTGTATTTCCCAATAACTGCTTTAAGTAAAACTTTTCATAGAAATTTTGAGGTTTCCTTATCTGCGGTTGCTGCATTATTTATATCGCTCTAGTAATTAATTTAACTCCAAAGTAAATGACACAGATAAAATTCCATTAAAAGTCATATCGGAGTCATGAGATCTCAATTAACGGACTATCTGGTACATGATGGGGTCAGCAATCACAAATCTTAGGCCACAGCTGACGATAATAAGACATAACAACTATCCGCTTCCATTAATTAGTGTGCATCTTGAAATTATATTTAATGACGTCACAAATTTTGTAACGTCTACTGGAGTGCTGTTAATAAAAATAATTTAGCTGTCGTATAAAAATTGTGTT